>JASVEL010000363.1:0-179610 GCA_032618575.1 Nicotiana noctiflora | reverse complement strand
GCGGGAGGTTATGTGCAGACAATTTGAGCGTCTTCATCAGGGTTCTATGTCTGTCACACAGTACGAGACTAGGTTCGTGGACCTGGCTCGTCATGCTGTTATCATACTTCCCACAGAGCGGGAGAGAGTGAGGAGGTTTATTGATGGCTTGAATCAGCCAATTCGGCTACAGATGGCTATGGGTGCAGGAACTGAAATCACTTTTCGGGAGGCGGCTAATGCAGCCCGCCGGATAGAGATGGCTCTGTCACAGGGAGCGAGACATGGATCAGATAAGAGATCTCGTAATTCTGGTAGATTCAGTGGTACCTCGTCTGGAGATAGAGATTTTTATGATAGAGGCCATCCTCCTAGGCCTTATCAGTCAGCTCTTCAAGTTTCTCATGATGCTTCAGGTGATCGTAATTCTCAGCCACGCTACTCTGATCAGCAGCCTATCAGTGCACCACCACTTCGCCATTTTCAGCAGCCGAGGGCTTGTTTTACGTGCGGTGATTTTAGGCACATTGCAAGGTATTGCCCTCGAGCTTCTGACAGATCTCACCAGCAGGGTTCTCGTGCCATGATTCAGGCCCCAGTTCCCTCACAGCCTGCCCAGCCAGCTAGAGGCGGAGGTAGAGGATATAGAGGTGGAGGTAGAGGTCATAGAGGTGGAGCTCAGACCGATAGAGGTAGAGACCAGCCAGCAGCTGATCGTCCTAGAGATACTGCTCAGGGTGGTGGGGCGCAGCCCCGATGTTATGCACTTCCCGCCAGACCAGAGGCTGAGTCTTCTGATGCCGTCATTACAGGTATTATTTTGGTTTGTGATAGAAAGGCATCCGCATTATTTGACCCCGGGTCTACATATTCGTATGTGTCTTCCTATTTTGCACCATACTTGATTCAGCCCAGGTGATCCACTGAGTGTTCCCGTTCATGTGTCTACACCAGTAGGCGACTCTATTGTGGTTGATCGAGTTCATCGGTCATGTATTATAGTAATTGAGGGTCTCGAGACCCGTGCTGATTTATTACTCCTAAATATGGTGGACTTCGATATTATACTAGGCATGGACTGGCTATCTCCGTATCATGCTATTTTAGATTGCCATGCCAAGACTGTGACTTTAGCCCTGCCAAATTCGCCTCGTATAGAGTGGAAAGGAATTTCAGTCATACTAGCCGTAATGTTATTTCTTATGTTAAAGCTCAGCGTATGGTTGGAAAGGGATGCTTGGCTTATTTGGCCTATGTCCGTGATTCTAGTGCTGAGGTTCCTTCTATTGACTCTGTGCCTGTGGTTCGCGAATTTCTGAAGTATTTCCTTCAGACTTACCAGGTATGCCGCCCGATAGGGACATTGATTTTTGCATTGATTTGGCTCCAGGCACTCAGCCCATTTCCATTCCCCCATACCGTATGGCTCCGCCAGAGTTAAAAGAATTGAAGGAACAGTTGCAGGATTTACTTGAAAAGGGTTTCATTAGGCCCAGTGTTTCGCCGTGGGGTGCACCCGTATTATTTGTAAAGAAGAAAGATGGTTCGATGAGAATGTGCATTGACTATCGACAGTTAAACAAGGTGACTATCAAAAATAAATATCCACTTCCGCGAATTGATGATTTATTTGACCAGCTTCAGTGTGCCAAGGTATTTTCAAAGATAGATTTGAGATCTGGATATCATCAGCTGAAGATTAGGGCATCCGATGTCCCTAAGACCGCGTTCCGCACTCGGTATGGACATTATGAATTTCTGGTCATGTCTTTTGGGTTGACAAATGCTCCAGCGACTTTTATGGAATTAATGAATCGGGTGTTCCGGCCTTATTTAGACTTGTTTGTAATAGTCTTCATTGATGACATATTAATATATTCCCGCAGTCAGGAGGAGCATGCGCAACATCTCAGAGTGGCCTTACAGACTCTGAGAAATAGCCAGCTATATGCAAAATTTTCAAAGTGTGAATTTTGGCTAAGTTCAGTTGCATTCCTGGGTCATATTGTGACGGCAGCAGGTATTCAAGTTGATCCGAAGAAAATTGAGGCAGTCAAGAGCTGGCCTAGACCGACATCAGCCACAGATATTCGGAGTTTCTTGGGGTTAGCGGGCTATTATCGCCGATTCGTAGAAGGATTTTCGTCTATTGCAACCCCACTGACCAGATTGACCCAGAAGGGTGTTCAATTTGAATGGTCCGATGAATGTGAGGCGAGCTTTCAAAAGCTCAAGACAACCTTGACCACAACGCCGGTATTGGTTTTACCCACAGGTACGGGACCTTATACTGTTTATTGTGATGCTTCCCGTATTGGGCTTGGTGCAGTGTTAATGCAGGATGGCAAGGTTATTGCCTATGCTTCGAGGCAATTGAAGATTCATGAGAAGAACTATCCAGTGCATGATCTAGAATTGGCGGCGATTATTCACGCATTGAAGATCTGGAGGCATTATTTGGTATGGTGTAGCATGTGAAGTATACACCGATCATAAGAGTCTTCAGTATTTGTTTAAGCAGAAAGAGTTGAATATGAGGCAGAGGAGGTGGCTAGAGTTGCTAAAAGACTATGATGTTACTATTTTATATCACCCAGGTAAGGCCAATGTGGTGGCCGATGCATTGAGTAGAAAGTCTGCCAGCATGGGTAGTCTTGCATATATTCCGGTCAGTCAGAGACCATTGGCTCTAGACGTCCAGGCATTAGCCAACCGGTTCGTGAGACTGGATATTTCTGAGCCTAGCAGAGTGTTAGCCTGCACGGTCGCTCATTCTTCTTTATTAGAGCGTATCCGTGAGAGGCAATTTGATGATCCTCATTTGCGTGAGTTGAGAGATACAATACAGCGGGGAGGTGCCACACAGGTAAATTTAGATGATGATGGGATATTGAAATTGCAGGGTCGAGTTTGTGTGCCCAATGTCGAAGGGATTCGAGAGTTAATCTTAGCAGAGGCCCACAGTTCGCGGTATTCTATTCACCCAGGCGCCGCGAAGATGTATCAGGACTTACGGCAACACTATTGGTGGCGCAGAATGAAGAAAGATATCGTTGCGTATGTTGCTCGGTGTCTAAATTGTCAGCAGGTGAAATATGAGCACCAGAGACCTGGTGGTGTATTCCAGAGGATTGAAATTCCCGAGTGGAAATGGGAGCGGATCACTATGGATTTCGTTACTGGACTTCCTTTGACTAGAAGGAAATTTGATGCTATTTGGGTCATTGTTGATAGGCTGACCAAGTCAGCACACTTTATTCCAGTATCCGTCTCCTACTCATCGGAGAGGTTAGCGGAGGTTTACATTAGGGAGATTGTTCGTCTCCATGGAGTGCCAGTATCTATTATCTCCGATCGGGGTACGCAGTTTACCTCGCGGTTCTGGAGAGCGGTCCAGCAGGAGTTAGGCACCCAGGTTCAGTTGAGTACAACATTTCATCCTCGGACGGATGGCCAGTCCGAGAGGACTATTCAGATTCTAGAAGACATGCCTTGAGCCTGTGTTATTCGATTTCGGAGGCTCGTGGGACCAGTTTCTACCATTAGCAGAGTTCGCCTACAATAACAGTTACCAATCTAGCATCCACATGGCTCCGTATGAGGCGTTATATGGTAGGCGATGTCGATCACCAGTCGGATGGTTTAAACCGGGAGAGGCTCGGTTATTGGGTACAGACTTAGTTCAGGAGGCCTTAGATAAGGTCAAGACTATTCAGGAGAGATTGCGTTCAGCTCAGTCTAGGCAAAAGACTTATGCGGATCGTAAGGTTCGAGATGTAGATTTCATGGTTGGTGAACGAGTATTGCTCCGGGTGTCGCCTATGAAGGGCGTGATGAGGTTTGGGAAGAAGGGCAAGCTCAGCCCTAGGTATATTGGCCCATTTGAGATTCTAGACAGAGTGGGAGGGGTGGCTTACGATTAGCTTTGCCGCCTAGCTTATCAGCCGTGCATCCAGTTTTTCATGTATCTATGCTTCGGAGATACCACGGCGACCCCACACATGTGTTAGACTTCAGTACTGTCCAATTGGACAATGATCTATCTTACGAGGAGGAGCCGGTAGCCATTCTAGACCGGCAGGTTCGACAGTTGAGGTCGAAGAGTTATCCTTCTGTGCGCGTTCAGTGGAGAGGTCAGCCTCCTGAGGCATCGACCTGGGAGTCCGAGTCTGATATGCGGAGCCGTTACCCACACTTGTTTCCTGACTCGGTACTTCTTTCTTTTGTCCGTTCGAGGACGAACGGTTGTTTTAGAGGTGGAGATTGTGACGACCCAAAGGGTCATCACTTGTTTATTTAATCATTCCGAGCTTTTGAGGCCTTGAAAACCTCATTTATAGTTGCCTCGATTTGCGTGCACAGTCCGGGCACAAAGCCGGAAAAGATTTATGTTGAAATATGTGAAATATGTGAAAAAGTAGAAGAATTTTGATATTAATATTGATATGGTTGACTTTGGTCAACATTTTTGGTAAACGGACCCGGATCCGTGATTTGACTATTTCAGAAAATCCGTAGAAAAATATGGAACTTGGGCATATGTCCGGAATTGAAATCCGAGGTCTAGAACCCCAGTAAAAGAATTTTTTCTGTTAAATTGTTTTCTGAAAATGTTTAAGAAAATGAAACTGAATTTTGATTAAAAAGTACTGGTATCGGGCTCGTATTTTGGTTCCGACGCCCGGTACAGGTCATATATATTGGTTAAGCGCTTCCCGTAAAGTTTGGTTGAAAACGGACGTCGTTTGACGTGTTTCGGCCTTAAATTGGAAAGTTTGGAAATTATGAAATCTTAAAGAGTTCTTGAGCTTTAAGGCTCAATTCATGGATTTTGATGTTATTTTAGCGGTTTGATCGCGCGAGCAAGTTCGTATGATGTTTTTAGGTTAGTGTGCATATTTGGTTTGGAGCCCCGAGGGCTCGGGAGTGTTTCGGAGGTGGTTCGGGGTGTTTTTGAACTTAAGAAAAACTGCAGAAATCTGCAGCAGGCATTTCCTCATCGCGTTCGCGATGCCTTGGTCGCGTTCGCGAAGAACATTTCGTTCCTTCTTCGCGTTCGCGTCCTGTTGATCGCGTTCGCGATGCCCAGCATTTTCCTTCATCGCGATCGCGTGCCTTAGGCCGCGTTCGCGTAGGCCAAATCCGATGCCCAGCATTTTCCTTCATCGCGATCGCGTGCCTTAGGCCGCGTTCGCGTAGGCCAAATCTGATGCCTCAGTATTTTTCTTCTTCGCGTTCGCGACTCACCCTACGCGAACGCGATGGCCTGATATTTTCCTTCATCGCGAACGCGGCCGGGTTGTCGCGAACGCGATGAAGAAATTATTGCCCAGTAAATTTAATCCCCAAACAGAACACTTACGGGATTGTTTCCATTTTTCACAAAACACTCTCTTCTCCACAGCTTTTTGGACGTTTTTTGAGCGATTCTTCATTAAACTTCTCGGGTAAGTGATTCTTAACTCGTTTTCTTCATTTTCCATCAATATTATTTGAATTCCTAAGCCTAAATAGGTGTAAATGGGTAGAAAAATTAAGAACTTAGTATAGTGAGGGTTTTCAATGAATTTACGATCTAGACTTCGTTTTGGAGTCGAATTTAAGAACAAATTGTATATTTGAACTCATGGAGGATTGGGTGAACTTATTTTGGTTCGAAACTTGAGTTTCGATTATGTGGGCTCGGGGTCGATTTTTACTATTCCGGGCATAATGTTGTAAAAATCATATTTAGCAATATGAACTAGTTTGTTAAGTAGAATTGATGATATGAAATCAATTGTGTATAGATACGGTTGGATTGGAGTCAAATTCGAAAGGAAAAGGCATTGCTACGGATTGAATCGTTCGTGAACTTTCGAGGTAAGTGTTTGTTCTATCCTAGTTTGTAGGAATATGAATTTGGTTATGAATAAATTGTTGAATAAGAATTATTGGTGTTATACCGGTAATGAAAGTAAATTGTTGAAACTATTATAAATTATTGGTTTAAAAATCGGTAACTATAAATATTGTTGATATAGAGATTATTGGCTAAATGCCGGTAATATATATATATATATATTTATGAAATGGGATCGTGTGGTACGCCGACCACTTATATATAATAAGAAATGGGATCGTGTGGTACGCCGACCACGAAGTGATTTAAATCTTGGCATTGGCCATAGTTGCCGGTAGCCTATTGATATACTGGGAGCGGGTGGTACGCCTACCACAAGATATAATTTTGATAGATTTGGGAGCGGGTGGTACGCCTACCACGAGATATAATTTTTGATATATTGGGAGCGGGTGGTACGCCTACCACAAGATATAATTTTGATAGATTTGGGAGCGGGTGGTACGCCTACCACGAGATATAATTTTTGATATACTGGGAGCGGGTGGTACGCCTACCACAAGATATAATTTTGATATATTTGGGAGCGGGTGGTACGCCTACCACGAGATATAATTTCTGATACATTGGGAGCGGGTGGTACGCCTACCACAAGAGATAATTACTGTGACAGTTGGGAGCGGGTGGTACGCCTACCACGAGACATGAAATGAAAGAGGAAATTGAAACATGAAAGTAAGAATATTTTGGATATCTTCAGTTGTTGAATAATATTTCAGAGCAGAGTATTTCTTTATAAATGTATTGTATATATATATATATATCTATATTGCAACTGTACAGGTTTAGGTGGGTGACTGGCCTTAGCCTTGTCACTAGTTCGTTGGGATAGGCCAGGCACTTACCAGCACATGGGGTCGGTTGTGCTGATATTACACTTCTGTGCATTTTTGCACATGTCCAGGTTTTGAGCAGCAAGCAACGGCAGTAGCGATTTGTGGATTTTCCGACTACCGAGACTACGAGGTAGCCTTGCAGGCGTCCGCAGGACCCGTTGTCTCTTCTATCTATGCTTTTCATTCTGTTATCTCATGTAATTGAGATAAACAGCTTATATTTTCTTTCAGACAATTGTGTGTATTATTCTTAGAAGTTCGTGAGTATTGTGACACCAGTCTTGGGTAGTGTATCAGATTTGGAGTTTTCTTTATCATATTTGATTAAGTCTTCCGCTAATTTTGATTGCTCCGCTGTAATTTTTATGTTGTTAATAAGAAATTGGTTATTAATGGAGATGCAATTAATATTTGGCTTGCCTAGCTTCTATTTAGTAGGCGCCATCATGACCCCGATGGTGGGAAATCCGGGTCGTGACAATATTCAGAACAAGAGATCTCAAAACAAATTTCATCAATAGACATGATCTAGTTAAATATATGAGCGTTGTTGCGGATGAATTCTCAAGAAGATATACTTTGATTTTCAAGATAGATTTAAAGGTACTTGAATTTGATTCTTCTAAGGGTTTTTGTGGTACTAAATTGATTTTTTTGGCCATATCCCATAAGCACCACATTAATATGGAGAAGTTCGATGTTCCCGAAGATAAAAAGAAAACAACTTATGATTATAGATTAGTGTTTGAAAATCTATTTAGGAGGATTTGTTGCAGAAAAATTGGTACAAAGTTACTATAGACAAAGTGGGATTTAGTTCGGCCACATGCTAAATTTTGTTACAATAAGATGAAGCACTTTGACAAGATCATAAAATGCTACTTAGAGCCTAGTGAATATGAGATCAACCAAATCATGAAAATTACCAATATTGTGCCATTTACGGAGCCTTTATACTCGAGGACGTGTCTTTCTCAACCAGGGGAGAATGATGTAAAAGAAGAATCTATGTTAAATTTTATTAGTTTTGGCCAAGATCATGTTTTAGAGCTCAAGTCCAAACATATGAACTTATTTTCAAGAAGTCCATGAAGCTTAAGATTGATTTCAAGAAGCCAAGATTCTTTCCTTCTTAAAATATGATTTATTTTATTCCTTTTTTAGATTAAAGATTTTTCTTTTAGTAGGATTTCAGTTTCTTTTCCTTGTAGAATAGGGATTATATTTTCCTTGTCTTTAGTTATTTATTTTCTTTTTTAAAATAGGAAATGTAGTCATCAAAGAAGAGACTTTGGGCTTATATAAATGGTTCTCTTGCCTTGTAGAATAAAAAATTCACGTTTTTGAGCTTTACCCAATTTGCAATAGAGTATTTTTCTCTATTTTGTCTTCTTTATCCTTGTTTTTGGTTCGAAGCAAGGTGGTGATAGTCTTTATCTTATTTTCAATTGTGTGTGGTGTTTCTTTATCACGTTAATTGATTCCAAGTGGTGACTTTAGGAATCTTATAGTTCTTGATCATTCAAGAACACGTTTCTTGATCTAAACTTTTTTTTATCATAGGATCATAACTTTCCTTGAACCGGTAAATCATCAATATTTACTTATTTTGAACGAGTAAATAGTCTTTGTTATAGCTTAGATCGTCATCTTTCATCTCGTTTTTGAATCATAAGATTCTAAATCCTAGAGCTTGAGATACATTGTTTCTTGAAACCGGCCTACAAATCATGTTATTATTTCAAGATCTTGATTTTGGTCGGTCGGTTTTTGGTTAACTCGAAGAATCACATCAATTTTCATATGTTATAAAAGCCACACGAAGAATAACGACTTACAAGTTCACGGTCGTAGATAAAATAGCCATTAAATCTTTAAGTTATAATATAGTGTAAATATTTTCTACATCATCAGTTGAATTTGATGCTAATTATTACTTTATTACTCAAGTTATCATATGTGGCTTACTACCTCTGAAAAGTTATCTGTTATTATTGTTAGGACCCAGTGGCACTCTGTAAGAATTTAATCATTATCAATGTGTCGGGTGTCTAAACAAAGTAGCACATAAAGTAGAAAAGAAAAATTAATTACTCCCTCCGGTCCAAAATAAGTGATTTTTTGGCCTTTTTTTTTGTGGTCCAAAATAAGTGATTTTTTCGGATTTCAAGAATGACTTAATAATGTTTTTCCTACATTGTCCTTGGAGTAAATAGTGTTGGAATATGTGTTAGGAGTGTTTATGCGAGATAGTAAGGTTAAATGATCAATTCTATTGCTAATTAATGTTAAAAAGTGAATTTCTTAATATGTGTGAAAACATCCAAAAAATCACTTATTTTGGACGGGAGGGAGTAACTTATAAGGAGTTGAATATTATTAATGACGTGAGACTTTTTGGGGAAAATCGTACGGGCATAATCTAAAACGAACAATATCAAACCATATTAAGAATATCTTTTCACATTTTGGTACAATAATTGGTATAAAAGTTAATGATTTGGCCAGACTATGGAGATGTTGGAGTGTGGCATGGGGGCCCGACTTGTTGCCTTTGCCCGTCTACGGGGATTATGACCTTTACCCGTAGCTTTGAAGACACATACACAACCTTTTGGCTTCAGTGACCAAAAATATTTAAGATTATGTGGGTCGCACACAGTTAACTCCATAATCAGCCCATAAATGGCGATGCGGGTGGAACTTAGTTCAATGGCGAGATTATTGTATCTGTGTGAACAAAGACGTCCCACATGAAAAGTAGAAACGAAAAATGATTTTTTTATAAATAACGTATGCTCTTAATTGTGTGAGTCTTTTTGGAGAAACATGTGCGAACTTGACCCAAAACGTGTAATATGACACTATGTAAAGCGTATCTTTTGGCATTTTAACCCCAACACAATGCTCAACACAAGTTAAACTCGGTTGCTAATGAAGATTGCCTTTGCGTATGACCTTTGGTTGTCCGAGGCATGTCCTATATTATACTCAATTTTATAATCAATGATGTTGATTGCCATGCTTCATGAATGATGGCTTTGATTAAATGATTCAATCAAGTTTAGCAAATTATCGTAACAAAATTTGAGTATCCAAATATGTGGCCTTTTTTACAGACCACTTCAATATAATGGTAACTCAATTCAGAGCCCTTATTCATAATATAATGCTTTCTGTAGGTTATTGGACCGATCATTTGTTGGTTGGTCAGAAATATTATTAGTTGTACACATTCTTCTCCTTCTAACATAGACTTCTTAGTCTTTCCTTTGGGATCCCAAACAAATGGAAACAATGGAATTATTACCTTTGGATGTTGATCAATCTCTTTATTTATGCTTCTTTATTGGTTGGGAGAAAGGAGAAACGATTGCTATGCTATTGATAGATTTGAAACCCTCCATCTCAATTGTGGAAGACGGGGGCTTACCAAGTGATCTAGCACTCAATCTCGAACGCCGAATTTAAAGCTTAGGATAGGTACAATTTTTCTCGTGGCATTAGTTAAGGAAGATAAGTAATAATTGTGAACGAATCAACTATGTTAAATGCAAGATCCAAAAGATAGTTGTCATTTTTTAGATTCATAAGTCGAATTTCAGTACTAATATATAGAACTGTTCTTGTTTTTGACATTCAGGATTAAAACATGAAATACTAATATGGTTGATTTGTCATCTGCAATAATTATGACGGCCTTATCGACCTAGTTTTATATTGGCATTTAGTCAGCATTTGCAGTCGTCTTGCAATGTGGCCCATGGCCAAAGTATGACATCATATGTCCAGAGTCCCTTAATTGCAAGTTGGTACGCAAGGATAGTTAAGGTACTGGGTGCCGGTCTCGCCCCCAAAGTACGGGGTATGACACATAGTACTAAGACATGAAGATCTATCAAGTAAAGACATAGATTTTTGTTATCTATTTTCAAAAGAAATATTCAATTGATATTCAGACTCTCGATATTCTCAATTAGTAAATATACAATACTATGGTTCGTTATTTGAGTTATTCACAATTTTCATATTCCTATAGGTTAACAGTTCAGTGGTTTTTGATGTTGAGCGTTAGGCGTGTTTAAGCAGTAACATATCTAGGGGAATTTTATGGGGCATGTGAACCCATGATCCCCGCCCTAAATTATGTATACTAATGCTATATATTTTAACAAATATTTAAAAATATGTGTGCAAACCCACGCTCAAAGTATTATATGATGTGATGGTTATTGAGTATACCTCTCTAGGTGGTTGGGAGTTTAAATCTTATGTCAATCTTGTTATTTTTTCCTTTTTTTAGAAGTAGACACCTACGGGAGATAGGCGTGTTTGGTGTTTTTTTTTTTTTTTGCATATTAATTAAGTACTTTTTTTATTTCTTTTATTGGTTGGTTTATTCTTTCAAAATTTTCACATATTAAAATTCCTATTCTTCTTTTTGTTGTTGTAAATCTTATATGATTAAATAAAATGTGTATATTAAAATTAGTAGCAGTGTATGATGTAACATATAGTCAATAGATACAAATGATCTCAATATTTTTAAAATAAAAAATAGATATAGACGTAAGATAATTAATTTTTTTTTAAATAATAATTTTGAACTTATATATCCAAAATACAAATGGGTACGCAACCATAAGAACTAAAGGTTGAACTTGTAGAATTTATATTCTAGATTCACCTCTTCTTAATAGTGTACTCATCCTGCTAAAATCCTGGATTCGTCTCTATGTTTAGGGCACACAGTCGAACGCTTGGGGTAATAAGTCTCACCAAAAAAAAAGAATAAGCCCCATACATGAACCTCAAGATATTTTGATAGTGTCGCGCCCTGCGGACAGCTCCGAAACGAGTCCTAGAAAAGCCTTTTGGAACACTAATCGGGACGAAGCACTCTATTTTATTGATTTTTCCACCACCTCGAACTCTTGCATTCTGGATAAATATCCAAGAAATTTATTATGAAAATTGATATGACAAATTGACGATACATAGAGAGAGGTTAGGGGTCTAAAGCTCCTCAACGAGTTTGTTATAAGCCTCCTTATACTCGATTTTACTTAAAAGAAGTTGGACTATCCGATAAAATAAGGTATTTCTACATACATATTTGAAATCTTATTAAGAAAAATAGTCATGATTTGGTATTTATCCGACCAAAATTATTTTAGTTATAAAATATATACAATTATAAATGTTTATGTACACACACACACACACACACACACACATATATATATATATATATATATATATATATATATATATATATATATATATTATACAAATTTTATGTAACTTTTAAATAAAATTGTTCAACTTTCATACAATAGATAACATAATATAATTTTTCTATAATTTTACTATAATTTCCGAAGTATAATGTATGTCATGTCTTCTTCTTCGAGTTTTACTTTGAAATTTAACCACAATAAAGTCTAATCTTAACCAAAATACCCTCAAAATTGAAACATAAACTCCAAATCATATTTTCAATTGTTTGAAACAACACCCAATCCAAACAAAAATGATTTTTGAAAATCCAAATTCGAATTCAAAGCTATTAAAATTAACCATAGAACAATAACTAAAGTTTTACTGTTACTTGAAGTTGAACTTCAATGGTGATGGAATAGATTGGATATTCGAGAGAGAGAGAGAGAGAGAGAGAGAAAGAGAGAGAGAGAGAGAGAGAGAGAGAGAGAGAGAGAGAGAGAGAGAGAGAGAGA
This sequence comes from Nicotiana noctiflora, assembly GCA_032618575.1. Classification (NCBI taxonomy): domain Eukaryota; kingdom Viridiplantae; phylum Streptophyta; class Magnoliopsida; order Solanales; family Solanaceae; genus Nicotiana; species Nicotiana noctiflora. Next base: position 167,158 of record JASVEL010000363.1, on the reverse strand, counting down.
GAGAGAGAGAGAGAGAGAGAGAAGATTCGAGAATACTGTAATTGAATTGACTGGTTGCGAAAAGAAAAATAAGTGGAACCTCCACTATATATAATTGTGCAATCAAGCTAAGACTAGATCGGCTAACCACCAACTACCTTGCTAACTACTAAGCTCATTGGTACTGCTGTCATAACTAACTAATGACTTCACCAACTTCTAACTAACTAATTAGTACAAATAATTAGTTCTTAACACTCCCCTTAAAGTTGGAGGTGTAGTAAACACAATCAATTTGTCTAATGTAGCATTGTGTTTGATCCCTGTCAAGGCTTTAGTTAGAACATCTGCGAGCTGGTTGTCTGTTTTAATATGATGGAGAGCAAGCAAGCCTGCTTGTAGTTGATCAAGCACAAAATGACAGTTGACTTCTATATGCTTGGTCCTCTCGTAGAATACTCGATTCCTTGCAATATCCAATGCAGACTGGCTATTGCAGAAGACTGAAATGGGCAAAGAAAAAATGACAGTCGACTCTTCAAACAGCCTGTGTAACTATACTAGCTCTCCCATAACCTTTCTCGTGGCTCTATATTCTGCTTCTGCAGAAGCAAGTGATATAGTCTCTTGCTTCTTAGACTTCCAACTATTGGGACTGTTGCCCAACAAGACCATATACCCTGTGATGGACCTCCTAGAGTCTGGGCAAGTTGCCCAATCAGAATCGCAATAAACTTTAACTGTATGGTCCACATCCTTTGACATGAAAATTCCCAAGGTAGGATCACTCTTTAAGTATCTCAACAAGTGAAATGATGCCTTCAGGTGAGGCCCTCTAGGCTCCTGCATAAACTGACTTAAGTGTTGAACACTATATGCTATGTCCAATATGGTGTTAGTTAGAAAATTTAGTTTGTCTACTAACTTCCTGTAGTAAGTGGGATCCTGCAGTATTGTTCCCCCCTTGGCCTTTAGTTTTATAGTAGTGTCCAATGGTGAAGAGGAAGCCTTGTGTTCTACACAATTATACTCCTTCAGCAGATCTAACATTTTCCTTTGTGATATAATGGCCTCATCATCCTTATACATAATTTCCAGTCCCAGGAAATAATAAAATTGTCCTAGATCCTTAATCTTGAACCGCTCATGAAGGAAACTCTTGAGTTGTGCAATCTCTTATTGATCAGTCCCAGTTAATAATACATCATCCACATATATAGCAACATAGACTGATGTATTTACATTCCTTTTATAGAAAAATGAATAGTCATACATGGAATGTGTGTATCCCCTTGAGCATAGTGCCTCGACTAGTTTTGCATACCATTGTCTACTTGCTTATTTCAGACCATAAAGAGATTTGTTCAATTTGTAGACTAAAAAGGTGGTACCTAGACTAAAAAGGTGGTACCTGCATATATACTTCTTCATTGGGATCCCCATGTAGAAAAGCATTATTCACATCCAACTGTGAGATGGACCAGCCTTTCTTAACTATTGTAGCTATTAAGGCCCTAACTGTTGTCATCTTTACAACTGGTGAGAAAGTTTATGTATAGTCTATTCCTGCTTGTTGAGTGTAACCTTTGACAACTAACCTGTCTTTGGACCTCTCAATCCCGCCATATGCTTTGTGTTTCACCTTATACACCAACTTACAACCAATTGCTTTCTTCCCATGTGGTATCATCACTAAATCCCAAGTGTGATTAGAGTGTAATGCACCAAATTCCTGTGTCATAGCAACTTGCCATGCAGGATCAATGGCTGCTTCCTAATATGATTATGGTTCCCTATCATGACAAACATTTCTCACAAGAGTTTGACTATCAGGAGTTAGTAGATCAGAGGCAATATGGTGATTTACACAGAACAAAGGATTTTGGGAAGCAGAATTAGTTTTAAGTTGAAGTATGGAATGAACATAGTTCTATAGGTATGTGGGAAGTTTGTGAGCTCTATGTGACTATCTTGTTGGATGAATTTGTTATACATTAGTCTGTTCAGTGTTATGTTGTGATGATACATTAGGTGGTGAAGAACTAGGCGTTCCAGAAGGTAAAGGACTAGCTACATGCATAGGTGACATAGAAATAGATGTGCTGTCTACACTCCTTTGGTCATTCAAGACTTCAGGAGTCTGTGTGATATTTGTATTCTCAGGGGGTTGTTCACTTAGAGATTCAATGAAGGGAATTGGTTAAGGAACAGATGATTTAGAAGATTTGTTCATACTAACACTAAAAGTAAAAAATGGAGTCATTAAACACCACACTCTAAAAACAAGAATTTTTCTATTGGCTAGACTTAGAACTTTGTACCCCTTTGTGTTGAAAGGATATCCAACAAAGAAATGAGGTGTTGTTTGGGATTGAACTTGTCCCTATGTGGCATTTCTACAGCAGGATAGCATAGGCAACCAAAGCTATTAAGGTAGGAATACTTTAGCCTTTTTCCGTATAGTAATTCTTATGGTGTCTTATTGCTGATAGAATTGGATGGCAATCCATTTATTGTATAAGTGGCACAAAGGATACATTCACCCTAATATCTTAGAGGCAGCTTGGATTGAAAAAGGAGGGATCTGGCTGTTTCAAGGAGGTATTTGTATTTTCTCTCCACCACACCATTCTCCTGTGGTGTGTAGGGACAAGTCCTTTGATGAATGATCCCTTTAGATTGGAACAACATGGTTGCTTCTCTGCTGGTAAACTCCAGTCCGTTATCTTACCTTATAGACTTGATGGTTCCACCAACCTACCACCCCGTTATGTTGAAATTGCATGTTTTATGATTTTATATCGGTGTTAGAGTCTATCGGGTGAGTTAGGAGTGAATTGGATTGAAAATGAGGCATATAGCCTTTGTGAAGGAAACTTGAATAAGGAAAGTCAACCCGGAGTTGACTATTTGGTTAGAGGGCTCTGAATCGGATTCTGATGATTCGGTTAGTTCCGGGAGGTGATTTGTGACTTAGGGGAGCGATCGGAATTGAATTTGGAGGCCCGGTGTAGAAATAGGCTTGAATTGGCTAAGGTTGAATTTTGGCGAAATCCGTACGGTAGGTGAGATTTTGATCCGGGAGTCGGAATGGAATTCCGACAGTTGCAGTAGCTCCGTTAGGTGATTTTGGATGTGCCTGCAAAATTTCAGGTCATTCGGACGTCGTTTGGTCGGGTTTTTGATCGAATGTGTAATTCGGAATGTTTTAAAGAATTTAGGCTTGAATCCGTGTGTAATTGGTGATTTTAATGTTTAGGATGGTGTTTTTATGATTGGAACAAGTTCGTATCGTGTTTTGGAGTATGTTGGTGGTTTTCGTTGGGGTCCCGGGGGCCTCGGGGTGTTTTCGGATGGTTAAACGGGAGAAATTGTGGAAGAATTGCTGGTTGGGATCCTGCTTCTGTTTTTTCCGCTCCTGCGGAATTTTGGGCGCAGGAGCGTGTCCGCAGAAGCGGACGAGATACGCAGGAGCGGCTATTTCCGCAGAAGCGGAACCCAATCCGCTGAAGCGTGGTCGCTGGTGCGATGCCAGTGATCGCAGAAGCGGACGGGGAGAAATGGACATGGTCCGCAGAAGCGGACACCTTACCGTTTGGGCGAGACCGCAGAAGCGGTCAGCTATGCGCAGAGGCGGACGTTTCCGCAGAAGCGGATGCTTCTTTGCAGAAGCGGATCCGCTTAAGCGGCCCTCTTGTTCGCAGAAGCGGAAATGGCCAGCCAGGCCTGGAATCGCTGAAGCGACCCTTTGGTCGCGGATACGGATGCGTAGAAAGTGTATCAGAAGTTAGAAAAATTTCAGAAACATTTCACACATTTGGGTCTCGGCTTTAGAGGCGATTTGGGCGATTTTGAAGAGAAACTCAAGGGAAATCATCGGGTAATCAACTATGGACTTAAACTATGATTAGTATTGATAATATTATGCAATTATATCATGAAAATGGAGGAATTTGGGGTAATTTATGGAGGATTTAGCCCTAGGCTTGAACTTTAGAAAATCAAGGTTTTGAATGGGCAAATGGAGTCCGAATTTGGTAAAATTGATATGCTTAGACTCGTATTGAGATGAGGGTTCCGAATATGTGACTTTCGTGATTTTTCGATAAGCGTACCGAAAGTCTCGGGTTTTGACAACTTTGGGAATTTTGATGTAAATTGAGTTGTATTGATTGGGTGTAGTCCCATTGGCCTAATTTGTTGTATTTCTACCGTATTTGATCAGATTCTACGCGTGCGGAGCTTGATTCTCGTGGCAAGGGCATTGCGGAATAGTCGTCGCGCTGTATTGAGGTGAGTAATAGATGTGGGTGATGACCGGCGGGTTCGAAACCCCGGTATACCACTTTGTGACGTTGTATAGCGGCGAGACACGCACACTCTTGAGAGTGCGGGGTCGATCATGAACCGGAGACTATATATTAGTCCGACCTGTTGATACTGTATTATTGGCTATTCTCGAGCCGTCGAACCTCCTTCTCGGATGGTTGCATATATATATATATATATATTGTGATAATGGCCACTCTTGAGCAGAGGAACCCCCTTCTTGGGCGGTTGAGTATACATGTGGGCCGTGAGCCAGTTATTGGATCCCGCGAGGATCGTTATCATTGTCTTATCATATAGACATGCTAGTTTACTACTAGTCCGCAACTATTTTTGTTATTATGCCAATTCCAATCTCTGGAACTTGACATTACTGTTTTCCAACTGAAAAATGATAAAAGAGTTTTCAAAAACTATTTTTGAGCTTGCGAGGCTGTATCTGCATATTAGCTGACTAGTAGTGGATCGGGCTGCGCGCCGCAGCGAGATATATGTTGGATCGGACTGCACGCCGCAGGAATATCTCTATGAGATGTGCTTGGGCTGTAGGAGCCCCTCCGGAGTCCGAACCCCCACAGCGAGCACGGGTACCCAAAATTGGAGTCGGGCTACGCGCCGTAGCGGTCATATCATGCATTGCATTGTATTTAGCTACATCTGCTAGCTGTTATGCTATTTATTGGTATTTGTTGGTACAAGTACAATGAAGATTGATTCTATGACAGGGTAGCTGATTATAGCTTTACATAGTGCTTTATTGCGGATTTCTTATCTCGCGTCGTCTTACCCTTGTTTATTACCACCGAGTCCGGCAGTACTCATTTTACTCCCCGCACCTTGTGTGCGGATCCGAGTACCTCTCGAGCAGTGATCCAGTAGGTGTGCGAGGCGACATTCGTGGGATATACGAGGTAGGCTGCAGAGTCCGCGAGACCCGATATTCCTTCTTACCGTCTTGATTTTGTATTGACTTTTCTCTCCGCACTTGGTATCTTGTAAACCTTTATACACTCATGTTCGGTAGAGGCTCACGACTCTCGACCCTTGGTCTATGGGAGTTGATGTATTATGGGACTTGGTTCCCCGTTTTCGTTATATGTATCGTTGTTATTTCGTGAATTAATATGCCTAAATGGGCTAAAGAGAGCTTCTAGCTCCGTGATTGATATTGATTGGTCAGGCTGGCTTAGCAATGTGCTGGGCGCCATCACGATCGGATTCGGGGTCGTGACAAGTTGGTATCAGAGCCTAGGTTTACTAGGCCTCATGAGTCTTGAGCCGGTTAGTAGAGTCTTGTGGATCGGTACGGGGACGCCTGTACTTATCCTCGGGAGTCTGCGAACCTTTAGGAAAACTTCACTTTTCTTGAACTCTGTCGTGCGATCTTGTTGTTCTGAGAACTGAACTTCTATATTCTATTCTCTCGCAGATGGCGAGAACGCGAGCATCAAGACGAGGTGGACGACCTCCATTGCCACCTGTTAGAGGCCGTGGGCGCGGTCGTGCTAGAGGTAGAGGTAGGGCGGCTGAGGCAGTGCCAGCTGACCCGCCCGTTGTACCAGTTCAGGAGCAGCCCCCAGTGGTTGATGCTCCAGCAGCCCCAGTTCAGGGCCAGACTATATCTATTGCTATTCCTGGTCTTCAGGAGACTCTTGCTCAGATATTATCGGTGTGTTCCGGTTTGGCTCGGGTAGTTTCGGCTACCGCTACTGTAGCGACATCTCGGCCGGGGGTGGTCGGCGGACCCCTGCAGCTCGCACACCGACCCGGTTGTTCGGGGACTTCGGACGCCAGAGGCGGTCCTCGCTCGGTGGTTGCACCGGTTATTCCTCCGACTGCACCAGCTCCAGCTCCGAGCATATGGTTCGGAGTTATGCCCGATGACGAGCAGACGTCGTCTTGAGAGATTTGGTAGACTTCAGCCACCCCATTTCGGTGGCGTTGAGGGCGAGGATGCCCGGGGTTTCTTGGATAAGTGTCGAAAGATGCTGCGTACGGCTGGTATTCTTGAGTCCAGCGGAGTTTCATTTACTACATTTCAGTTCACCGGTCCCGCATTTGATTGGTGGGAGGAGTTTGAGAGGCGTAGGCCTGCAAGAGCAGCACCTCTCACATGGCAGCAGTTCTCTACTCTCTTTCTAGAGAAATATGTACCTCAGTCCCGTCGCGAGGAGCTACGTCGCCAGTTCGAGTGGTTGATTCAGGGCGACATGTCTGTGACCCGGTATGAGCTTAGATTCACTCAGTTGGCTAGGCATGCCACATGGATGATCCCCACTGATAGGGAGAGGATCAGGAGGTTCATTGATGGCCTCAACTACTCTATCCGTATTCTTATGACCAGCAAGCGAGTTCTGTCATCATCGTTTGAGCAGGTTGCTGATATGGCACGCTACATTGAGGCGGATCGTCGCCGAGAGAGAGAGAGAGGAGCGGGAGGCCAAGAGGCCTCGTGGTTCGGGCGGTTTCAGTGGTGCTCCATCTAGAGGGCATTCCCAGCAGAGCAGAGGTCGCTCCTCTAGACCTCCTCATTCAGGCCGCCCAGAGCAGAGCGGAGGTTCTTATGGTCGTGGTCGACAGGGGTTTCAGCAGGGTCGGTCATCACTTAGTGCCCTCCCAGCCCAGAGTGCAACACCTACTTCTCCAGCACCAGGTGCATGTTATGAGTGTGGTGAGTTTGGCCACATGAGGAGACAGTGCCCTCGACTACGTAGGGGCGGGACTCAGCAGAGGGATCAGCCCTCCTCTTCAGCACCATCTCAGTCTAGTAGAGGTGGAGGTCAGTCTTCTCGTGGTCGCCCCAGGGGCGAGGAGAGATCTGGTGGAGGCCAGGCACGGTTCTATGCACTTCCTGACAGGCGTGATGCGGTTGCCTCCGATGCAGTGATTACAGGTATCATTTCTGTCTGTCACAGAGATGCCTCTGTTCTATTTGATCCAGGGTCCACATATTCTTACGCGCCCTCTTATTTTGCACATCATTTGGGTGCGACTCGTGGTAGTCTTGATTTACCTGTTCATGTATCCACCCCCGTGGGTGATACGATTGTTGTGGATCATGTCTATAGATCCTGTGTTATATCTATTGGGGGTCTGGAGACCCAGGCAGATTTGTTGTTGTTGGGTATGGTGGACTTTGATGTTATATTGGGTATGGACTGGTTGTCTCCGTATCATGCTATATTGGACTGTCATGCTAAGACAATTACGTTGGCCATTCCTGGTATTTCTCAGATTGAATGGCGGGGTTCGACCGATTTCGTCCCTAGCCGTGTTATTTCGTTCTTAAATGTTCAGAAGATGGTTGAAAAAGGGTGCTTATCGTACTTAGCTTTTGTGAGAGATGTGGGAGCTGAATCTCCTAGCATTGATTCTATATCTGTTGTGAGGGATTTCCCAGATGTATTCCCCTTAGACCTGCCGGGCATGCCGCCGGACAGGGATATTGATTTTGGCATTGACTTGGTGCCGGGCACTCAGCCCATATCCATTCCTCCTTATCGAATGGCACCAGCCGAGTTGAAAGAACTGAAAGAGCAGCTTCAAGAACTTCTGGATAAGGGTTTCATCCGTCCTAGTGTGTCTCCGTGGGGTGCGCCGGTATTATTTGTTAAAAAGAAAGATGGTTCCATGCGAATGTGTATTGATTATAGGCAATTGAACAAAGTGACAGTGAAGAACAAGTACCCTCTACCGCGCATAGATGATTTGTTTGACCAGTTACAGGGTGCGAGGGTGTTTTCTAAGATCGATCTTCGTTCAGGCTATCATCAGCTGAAGATCAGGGACTCGGATATTATGAAGACTGCATTCGGGACCCGATATGGTCATTATGAGTTTCTTGTGATGTCTTTTGGGCTGACCAATGCCCCAGCAGCATTTATGCATCTGATGAACAGTGTGTTCAGGCCCTATTTGGATTCATTTGTGATTGTGTTCATTGATGACATTCTAGTCTACTCCCGTAGTCAGGAGGAGCATGCTCAGCATTTGAGCATTGTGTTGCAGAGATTGAGGGAGGAGAAGCTATATGCTAAATTCTCCAAGTGCGAGTTTTGGCTCGAGTCCGTAGCATTTCCGGGACATGTGGTGTCTCGTGATGGTATTCAGGTTGATCCGAAGAAGATAGAGGCGGTGCAGAGTTGGCCTAGACCGACCTCAGCTACAGAGATCAGGAGTTTTCTTGGTTTGGCGGGATATTATCGTCGGTTTGTTCAGGGATTTTCATCCATTGCTTCTTCATTGACTAAATTGACCCAGAAGGGTGCACCATTCGTGTGGTCGGATGAGTGCGAGGAGAGCTTTCAGAAGCTCAAGACAGCTTTGACCACAGCTCCAGTGTTAGTATTGCCATCGACTTCAGGTTCATATACCGTTTATTGTGATGCCTCGAGAGTGGGGATAGGTTGTGTGTTAATGCAGGAAGGTAAGGTAATTGCTTATGCTTCTCGGTAGTTGAAGCCACATGAGAAGAACTATCATGTTCATGATTTGGAGGTAGCCGCCATTGTTCATGCCTTGAAGATTTGGAGGCACTATTTGTACTGCGTGTCTTGTGAGGTGTATACCGACCATCGTAGTCTCCAGCACTTGTTCAAACAGAAAGACCTTAATTTGAGACAGCGGAGATGGCTTGAGTTGCTGAAGGATTATGACATTACTATATTATATCATCCGGGAAGGCCAATGTGGTGGCCGATGCTTTGAGCCGGAAGGCGGTCAGTATGGGGAGCTTGGCATATATTCCAGCTGAGGAGAGGCCATTTGCTTATGATGTTCAGGTGCTAGCCAATCGGCTAGTGAGGTTAGATATTTCGGAGCCCAGCAGGGTATTGGCTTGTGTTGTATCTCGGTCATCTCTATATGATCGTATTCGTGAGCACCAGTATGATGATCCGCATTTGGCTGTCCTGAGGGACAAAGTTCAGCATGATGATGCTAGAGATGTCACCATTGATAGTGACGGCGTATTGAGGATGCAGGGCCGGATATGTGTGCCCAATGTTGATGGCCTTCGTGAGTTGATTCTGGAAGAGGCCCATAGCTCGCGGTATTCTATCCATCCAGGAGCCGCGAAGATGTATCAAGATTTGAAACAACACTATTGGTGGAGAAAGATGAAAATGGACATTGTCGGACATGTAGCACGGTGCCTCAACTGTCAGCAGGTTAAGTACGAGCATCAGAGGCCCGGTGGTGTATTTCAGCGCATTGTTATTCCCGAGTGGAAATGGGAGAGAGTCACTATGGATTTTGTTATTGGACTCCCTCGGACGGCGAGGAAGTTTGATTCTGTATGGGTGATTGTGGATAGACTGACCAAGTCAGCTCACTTCATTCCAGTTAGTACTACCTACTCATCGGAGCGGTTGGCAGCGATCTTTATTCGAGAGATTGTTCGGTTGCATGGAGTCCCAGTGTCTATCATATCCGACAGGGGTACTCAGTTCACTTCTCAGTTTTGGAGAGCATTTCAGCGAGAGATGGGTACACGGGTTGAGTTGAGTACGGCATTTCACCCCCAGACTGACGGACAGTCTGAGCGCACTATTCAGATCTTGGAGGATATGTTGCGAGCTTGTGTGATTGATTTTGGTGGTTCGTGGGATGAGTTCCTACCACTTGCCGAGTTTGCCTACAACAACAGTTATCAGTCGAGTATTCAGATGGCCCCGTATGAGGCATTGTATGGCAGGCGGTGTAGATCCCCCGTGGGATGGTTTGAGCCTGGTGAGGTTAGATTGATAGGGACTGAGTTAGTCCAGGATGCTCTAGATAGAGCAAAGTTGATCCAGGAGAGGCTTCGTACAGCACAGTCTCGCCAGAAGAGTTATGCGGACCGTAGAGTTCGAGAGTTGTCTTTCATGGTTGGTGACAGAGTATTGTTGAAGGTTTCACCTATGAGGGGTGTCATGAGGTTCGGGAAGAAAGGGAAGTTGAGTCCCAGGTACATTGGTCCTTTTGAGATACTTAGGAGAGTTGGAGAGGTGGCATACGAGTTGGCCTTGCCGCCCAGCTTATCCAGCGTTCATCCAGTATTCCACGTGTCTATGCTCCGGAAGTACATTGGAGATCCGTCTCATGTATTAGACTTCGGTACCATTCAGCTTGATGGTGATTTATCCTATGATGTGGAGCCTATTGCCATTTTGGGGCGGCAGGTGAGAAAATTGAGGTCTAAGGAGATTGCATCAGTTAAGGTTCAGTGGAGAGGTCGACCCGTGGAGGAGGCCACTTGGGAGGTCGAGCGGGAGATGCGGAGCAGATATCCTCACTTGTTTGAGACTTCGGGTATGTTTCTTGAACCCGCTCGAGGACGAGCGTTTGCTTAAGAGGGGGAGAATGTGACGACCCGGCCCGTCGTCACAGGAATTACCACCCCGTTATGTTGTAAATACATGTTTTATGATTTTATATCAGTGTTAGAGTCTATCGGGAGAGTTAGGAGTGAATTGGATTGAAAATGAGGCATATAGCATTTTTGAAGGAGATTTGAATAAGGAAAGTCAACCCGGAGTTGACTATTTGGTTAGATGGCTCGGAATCGAGTTCTGATGATTTGGTTAGTTCCGGGAGGTGATTTGTGACTTAGGGGAACAATCGGAATTGAATTTGGAGGCCCGGTGTAGAAATAGGCTTGAATTGGCTAAGGTTGAATTTTGGCGAAATCCGAACGGTAGGTGAGATTTTGATCCGGGAGTCGGAATGGAATTCCGACAGTTGCAGTAGCTCCGTTAGGTTATTTTGGATGTTCCTGCAAAATTTCAGGTCATTCGGACGTCGTTTGGTCGGGTTTTTGATTGAATGTGTAATTTGGAATGTTTTAAAGAATTTAGGCTTGAATCCGTGTGTAAGTGGTGATTTTAATGTTTAGGATGGTGTTTTTATGATTGGAACAAGTTCGTATCGTGTTTTGGAGTATGTTGGTGGTTTTCGTTGGGGTCCCGGGGGGCCTCGGGGTGATTTCGGATGGTTAAACGGGAGAAATTGTGGAAGAATTGCAGGTTGGGATTATGTTTCTGTTGTTTCCGCTCCTGCGGAATTTTGGACGCAGGAGCGAGTCCGCAGAAGCGGACGAGGGGCGCAGGAGCGGCTGGTTACGCAGAAGCGGAAGTCATTCCGCTGAAGCGGCATCGCTGGTGCGAGCCAGTGATCGCAGAAGCGAAGGGGAGAAAAAGGGGCATGGTCCGCAGAAGCGGACATTTGACCGCTTGGGCGAGACCGCAGAAGCGGACAATGGTTCGCAGAGGCGGATGTTTCCGCAGAAGCGGAAGCTTCTTCGCAGAAGCGGGCCCGCTTAAGCGGCCCTTCGCTCGCAGAAGCGGAAATGGCCGGCTAGGCCTGGAACCGCTGAAGCGACCCTTTGGTCGCGGATACGGGTGCATAGGAGCGGAAAATATTCCGCAGAAGCGAAAATCGCTGTAAGTAAGTGTATCAGAAGTTAGAAAAATTTCGGAACATTTCACACATTTTGGGTCTCGGCTTTAGAGGCGATTTGGGCGATTTTGAAGAGAAATTCAAGGAAATCATCAGGTAATCAACTATGGACTTAAACTATAATTAGTATTGATAATATTATGCAATTATATCATGAAAATGGAGGAATTTGGGGTAATTTATGGAGGATTTAGCCCTAGGCTTGAACTTTAGAAAATCAAGGTTTTGAATGGGCAAATGGAGTCCGAATTTGGTAAAATTGATATGCTTAGACTCGTATTGAGATGAGGGTTCCGAATATGTGACTTTCGTGATTTTTCGATAAGCGTACCGAAAGTCGGGTTTTGACAACTTTGGGAATTTTGATGTAAATTGAGTTGTATTGATTGGGTGTAGTCCCATTGGCCTAATTTGTTGTATTTCTACTGTATTTGAGCAGATTCTACGCGTGCGGAGCTTGATTCTCGTGGCAAGAGCATTGCGGAATAGTCGTCGCGCTGTATTGATGTGAGTAATAGATGTGGGTGATGACCAGCGGGTTCGAAACCCTGGTATACCACTTTGTGACGCTGTATAGCGGCGAGACACGCACACTCTTGAGAGTGCGGGGTCGATCATGAACCGGAGACTATATATTAGTCCGACTTGTTGATACTGTATTATTGGCTATTCTCGAGCCGTTGAACCTCCTTCTTGGACGGTTGAGTATATTGTGGTGATAATGGCCACTCTTGAGCCAAGGAACCCCCTTCTTGGGCGGTTGAGTATACATGTGGGCCGTGAGCCAGTTATTGGATCCCGCGAGGATCGTTATCATTGTCTTATCATATAGACATGCTAGTTTACTACTAGTCTGCAGCTATTTTTGTTATTATGCCAATTCCAATCTCTGGAACTTGACATTACTGTTTTCCAACTGAAAAATGATAAAAGAGTTTTCAAAAACTATTTTGAGCCTGCGAGGTTGTATCTGCATATTAGCTGACTAGTAGTGGATCGGGCTGCGCGCCGCAGCGAGATATATGTTATATCAGACTGCACGCCGCAGGAATATCTCTATGAGATGTGCTTGGGCTGTAGGAGCCCCTCCGGAGTCTGAACCCCCACAGTGAGCACGGGTACCCAAAATTGGAGTCGGCTACGCGCCGTAGCGGTCATATCATGCATTTGCATTGCATTTCGCTACATTTGCTAGCTGTTATACTATTTTGCTGGTACTTATTGGTACAGGTACAGTTGATATTGATTCTGTGACAGGGTATTCGATTATAGCTTTACATAGTGCTTTATTGCGGATTTCTTATCTGCGCTGTCTTACCCTTGTTTATTACCACTGAGTCTGGCAGTACTCATTTTACTCCCTGCACCTTGTGTGCAGATCTAGGTACCTCTCAGCAGTGATCCAGTAGTTGTGCGAGGCGACATCCGTGGGATATACGAGGTAGCTGCAGAGTCCGCAGGACCCGATATTCCTTCTTACTGTCTTGATTTTGTATTGACTTTTCTTTCCGCACTTGGTATCTTGTAAACCTTTATACACTCATGTTCGGTAGAGGCTCATGACTCTTGACCCTTCGGTCTATGGGAGTTGATGTATTATGGGACTTGGTTCCCCGTTTTCGTTATATGTATCGTTGTTATTTCGTGAATTAATATGCCTAAATGGGCTAAAAAGAGCTTCTAGCTCCGTGATTGATATTGATTGGTCAGGCTGGCTTAGCAATGTGCTGGGCGCCATCACGACCGGATTCGGGGTCGTGACAACAAACTTGCCCCTGTATATTTTTCCTTTAAAATTGGATTTTATATTTTAAAAATTAGTATTTATTTGTTTTTTATTAATTAATATTTTAAAATTAACTCAATTATTTGAATTATGTAGTAACTCACAATCTTTAGGAACATAAGTATGTTATAAAAGATATCTAACTTAATTTTGTTTTTAACTTTATATAAACTAACATAAATTTAGATTTTAAACAGTTGTAAGATTTTTTTAATTAGCGTAAAATGTTATAAATATTTTTAGAGCATAATATAGTAAAATTTTCTTTTATACTTGTAAAACTTTAAGATCCCTAAAGTAATTAAAGTTTTTCCCTTCTCCCAATAGAACTCAAAATTCTCACATTTCGGAATTGCCGCACTAAAGGGAATTAAGCATATAGACTCTAAATGTGTCTAATGGGTGGGCCGAGCCGGTCTGGGCCCAATTTTTTTAACCCGTACGGGTTCCTTACCGGGCCAATTCCGGGCTCATGCTTAACGGGCTTAACGGGTTAGGGTATTTTCGGGTAAAAATTGACCCGTAGGGCTTACGGGTTAAAGGGGCTTGGCCGGGCCGGGTTTAACATTTTTTTTTTTTGTAATTTTGCATAACTATTGTAATTTATTTTAATAGTTTGTAACTTTGTATTAATTTAAAGAACACAAAGTAAATGAGAAAAACTTGCACTTATAAAGTTTCAATGTAAACTTTAAGTTTGTATTTCAAAATAAGTTTGACTTATAAAGTTTCAATTTAAGAGTTTAAGTTAGAATTTAAAAATTAAAGTTTCAATTTAAGACTTTAAGTTTGAAACTTTGAATTTAAAAATTGAAGTTTCAAATTTCAATTTAAGACTTTAAGTTTGAATTTCTAAATAAAAGTTTCAATTTAACACTTTAAGTTTGATTTTCAAAATTAAAGTTTCAATTTAAGAATTGAAGTTTGAAACATTGAAGTTTGAATTTCAAAATTAAAGTGTTAACGTTTCAATTTAAGACTTTAAGTTTGAATTTCAAAATTAAAGTGTTAGAGTTTCAATTTAACACTTTAAGTTTGAATTTCAAATTTAAATTTTCAATTTAAGTTATATTAAGAATTTATATTACTTTAAAATTTAAATTAAAGAATAGAAGGAACATGAGAAAAATTGCACTTGCTGCAAATTGCAAGTGCTTCTTTTATTTCATATTTCATAACTCAAATTTGAAACTTACAAACTGATGTTTACATTTTTAAGACTTGAAAAAATAACAATAAGTAAATTCAAATATTTTGCATTGCCCTGCTAAGTTCATCATAATCAATATGAACTGATTGGCCTTCTTCTAGAGTGTTTAATTCGGATGGGTTACCACTTGTTAATTTATCTCCAAGTTCCTCGTCTTCTGGGCTATCAACATCTTCATGTCCTTGATTTCTTCTTTCCGATCTAATACAATCTCTCATACATACTAAAACTTCCAAAGCATTGCTTCCCAATGAGTGACGTGTATCTCTAAGTTGTTGTCTTGCTTGGCTAAATGCACTCTCGGATGCAACAGCTGAAATTGGCACATTCATCACGTGCCTAGACATTGCGTAGAGAACAGGAAATTGCTTTCCATTTTCATGCCACCACCCCAATGGTGAAAAATCCTTTGTGCGAGGCTCCTTTTGCTTCTGCAAGTAGAATTGAAGTTCATCAATGTTCCTGCAACTTGTTTGAGTGTTAGAAAAAGTAGAAAAAATATTATAACTTTCATCTAATCCTTCATCTTCAGTCACAGTAGCAGAAGTGCTACATTGCATAATAGAATTATTAACATTACCTGCAGATTTATCAATTACATTTGCATAATAATTATATAATTATTGTAAATAATCATTTAAATTGTTCATAGAAGTATATAAATTTGGGGTTTCAGTTTCCCCAATCTCCATATAATTATATAAAGCATTCATTAATTGATGACAATCAGACATTTTAATAGAAGAATTTAAAACTGCACCAATTAAGTCAATCGGAGTAACTGGAAAGAAATGTTTTTTGAACTTGCCTTGCATATTTGTCACAACAGCCGTATATTTTTCTTTTTTCTTAAATTCAAAGAGTAGAAAAGAAATTTCCGCTATATATACTAAACCCATAGCAATAGTAGGGTAATAAGATCCAGAAAACTCAACAGTAGCAGTATAAAATTTATGTAAAAATTTAACAACATCATTAATGACTGCCCAAGTATCAGTTGTTAACATACGGCTTGGATTCGTACAATGTGCATTAGCAACTTCAGTTATTGGAGATCTATATTTTTAGCAAACTTTTAAAAATAAATATGTATAGTTCCATCTAGTAATTATTTCTTCTGGCATAAATCGGGGTTGAAGGTTATGTTGGACACACTTATCTTTAAATTCCCTTATTCTAGAATGTCTATTATTTCCTTGAATTACACCAACTGCTCTTCTAACAAGACTAATCTCTGTTGAAAATAAATCTAGGCCACTTTTAACAATTAAATTATACACATGACATGCACACCTAACATGAAAAGTTTCATTAACAAGTGGTTGCAAATGCAATTTTAATATTGAAATTGCGGCAATGTTGTTAGAAGCATTATCAAAAGACATACATAATACTTTTTGTTTGAGATTATAAAATTCTACAACTTCACAAATAGTGCTGCTTATAAATGCAGCGGTATGACTTTGATCTTCATCATATCTAAAATCAATAATACGTTTTTGCATACAAGTATTATCATCTATCCAATGGCATGTAACAATAACATATTCACGTCCATTAACAGCTTGACCAATATCAGAAGTTAGAGATACTCTACAAGGAAGTTTTTCAAACAAATAACGTAAATATGTTTGATATTGTCCGTGAAGTCTGAAAATGTCAGCTCTACAAGTACTCCTAGGTATACCTTTAAATAATGGATTGTATATTCTTTGAATATACGTAACATAATATGACGAAGAAGCAAAAGAAAAAGCTAGACAACCTAAAGCAATCATTTTCGCTAATTCCTCACGATCCTTCATTTTATCATATTTTACTAACCCTCCAGTAGTAGGGTTAATAGTTGTTTGATTTTCATCACCATCTACGCCCCATTCTATCGGGTGTGAAACTCTTATATGTCTACTAAGCGTTCCAGTTCCCCCTAAATTTCCTCCATTCAAATGTTTAAAATCATCTTTACAAATTTTGCATCTAACTCTATCAGAACCTTCAATTAATTCAAAAAAATTCCAAACCTTACTTCTTTTTCTACGATTAGTCGTCGGAGCCGTAGGTGGTCTACTACTAGTGCCACGACTACCAGCCCTTGTAGCAACTCTAACACTACCTACCCTAGCACTAGGTGCACTAGTAGGTGTAGCAGGTATCTCTTCTTCAATTGCAATTTTATTATCTTCTTTTCCATAATCTTCTTGTAATTGATCATAATCTATATTTTCATTAGGCGATGTTTCATGAACAATAGATATTGGGTACTATTACTACTAGATGCTGAAGAATTACCTCTATTTTTACTTCCCCTACCAGTAATGTCACGACCCGGATTTCCCACCATCGGGAGTCATGATGGCGCCTACTAGTGGAAGCTAGGCAAGCCAAATATTACTTACATTTCCATTAGTTACCAAACTCTTATTAAGACTCTAAAATTAAAAATATATAAATTACACCGGAATAATGAAACTTAGCGGAAGACTTAATCAATCTTATTAAATATGATAAAGAAACCCAAACACGATACACTACCCAAGACTGGTGTCACAATACTCACGAACTTCTAAGAATAATACACACAATTGTCTGAAAGAAATATAAGCTGTTTATCTCGAATACATGAGATAACAGAATGAAATACATAGATAGAAGAGACAACGGGTCTTGCGGACGCCTGCAAGGCTACCTCGTAGTCTCAGTAGTCGGAATATCCACAATCGTGCTACTGCCGCTGCTGCTGTTTGTAACCTGTATCTGCGCAAAAAGAGCGCAGAGTGTAGTATCAGCACAACCGACCCCATGTGCTGGTAAGTGCCTGGCCTATCCCGGCGAAGTAGTGACGAGACTAAGGCCAGTCACCCACATAAACCTGTACAGTTGAAATATATATACATATACAACAGCAGAAAACGTTAACGAACATTTATAAGGAAAGAACCTGCTCTGAAATAACAGTCAATAACTCATACTATCCAGAGTAATCTGGTCAACAGAATAAATCTTACTTTCATATCTCGATTCCTTTTTCATTTCATATCTCGTGGTAGGCGTACCACCCGCTCCCAACTGTAACAGTAAGTTATATCTTGTGGTAGGCGTACCACCCGCTCCCAATTGTAACAATAAATTATATCTTGTGGTAGGCGTACCACCCGATCCCATTTGTATCAATAATTATACCTTGTGGTAGGCGTACCACCCGCTCCCAAATATATAAATAGGCTACCGGCGACTATGGCCAATGCCAAGATTTTTAAATCACTTTGTGGTCGGCGTGCCACAGGATCCCATTTCTTATCATATAAGTGGTCGGCACGCCACACGATCCCATTTCATAAATATATATATATTACCGGTTTTGAACCAATAATTGATATTAATTCAACAATTTATCCTTAACTAAATTCCTATTCCTTCAAGCTAGGATAGAACAAACACTTACCTCAAATGTTTACGAACAATTCAATTTGTGGCAATGCCTTTTCCTTTCAAATTCGGCTCCAATACAATCGTATCTATACACAATTGATTTAATATTATCAATACTACTCAACAAACTAATTCATAAGGCCAATTTCAACTTTTACAACATTCTGCCCGGAATAGTGAATTTTGACCCCGGGCCCACATGGTCGGAACTCGGGGTTCGGACCAAAATCCGGTTACCCATCCCCCCACAAGTTCAAGTATATGATTTGTTTCAAAATCGGACCTCAATTCGAGGCCAATTACCCAATTCATGAAAACCCTATATTCTACCAAAAACAAGAAATTGTACCATGAAAACCTTTGATTTCTATTGAAAAACATGTTTAATGTTGTTAGGAATTGAAGGAATTAAGTAAAAAGTGACTTACAATTGCTTTGAAGAAGAGGGAGTTCGTGAAAAATCGCCAATGGCTGTTTTTGGGTTGTGAAATGTGAAAATGAAGCTGGAAATCGTGATTTACAGGTCTCTGTGTTCGCATTTGCGAACATGGGTTCGCAATTTGAAAAATAAGCTAAGGATGGAAAGTTCGCATTTGAGAACTTTTGTTCGCATTTGCGAAGCCAAGGCAAATCCTCGGGAGTTCGCATTTGCGAACATTTGTTCGCATTTGCGAACAAAGCTGGATTCAAGGGACCTTCGCATTTGCGAAATATGCTTCGCATTTGCGAAGCCTGGCTTAACACTGAAGGCCTCACATTTGCGAGGTTGTGTTCGCATTTGCGAACCCAAGCAGTCCTAGATGCCCTTCGCATTTGCGATCAAGGGTTCGCATTTGCGAACCCAGCCTTGACCTGCTACCTTCGCATTTGCGAGAAATTCTTCGCAAATGCGAAGCCAACAGCTGGGTAAAAAACCAGCAGTGCAAAAATTCAGAAATTGATCCAACGGCCTACCAAATCTTTACCCGAGCCCCCGGGCTCCAAACCAAACATGTACACAATATCAAAAACACATTACGAACTTGTTCGTGCGGTCACATCGCCAATATTACATCGTATTCATCAAATCGAGCCTCAAGTTAATGATTTTCATACTTTTGGTTTTCAAAACTTTCAAACTTGGAACTCAAGGTCCAAAACATATCAAACGACATCCGAATGTCACCAAACTTTGCAGAAAGCTCATATATGATATTAAAGACTTGTACCGGGCGTCGGAACCAAAACACGAGCCCGATATCACCACTTTTCAATCAAATTTTAGTTTCATTTTCCTTAAACATTTTCAGAAAACAATTTAACAGAAAAATTCTTTTACCTAGGTTCTAGACCTCGGATTTCAATTCCGGGCATACGCCCAAGTTCCATATTTTTCTACGGATTTTCTGAGGCCGTCAAATCGCGGGTCCGGGTCCGTTTACCAAAAATGTTGACCAAAGTCAACCATATCAATATTAATATCAAAATTCTTCAAATTTTTCACATATTTCACATATTTCAACATAAAAATTTTCCAGCTTTGCGCTCGAACTGTGCACGCAAATCGAGTCAACTATAAATGAGGTTTTGAAGACCTCAGAAGCTCGAAATGATTAATGAAACAAGTGATGACCCTTTGGGTCGTCACATTCTCCACCTCTAAAACAACCATTCGTCCTCGAACGGACAAAAGAAAGAAGTACCTGAGTCAAGGAATAGATGAGGATATCGGCTCCGCATGTCGGACTCGGACTCCCAGGTCGATGCCTCAGGAGGCTGACCCCTCCACTGAACTCGCACAGAAGGAAAACTCTTCGACCTCAACTATCGAACCTGCCGATCTAAGATAGCTACCGGCTCCTCCTCATAGGACAGATCTTTGTCCAATTGGACAGTGCTGAAATCTAACACGTGCGACGGATCGCCGTGATATTTTCGAAGCATGGACACATGAAACACTGGATGTACAGGCTGATAAGCTAGGTGGCAAGGCAAGTTTATATGCCACCTCTCCCACACGATCAAGAATCTCGAATGGGCCAATAAACCTAGGGCTAAGTTTGCCCTTCTTTCCAAATCTCATCATGCCCTTCATAGGTGATACTCGGAGCAATACTCGCTCCCCAACCATGAAAGCTATATCTCTAACCTTGCGATCTGCATAGCTCTTTTGCCTGGACTGAGCTGTGCGAAGCCTATCTTGAATAATCTTGACCTTATCTAAGGCCTCCTGAACTAAATCCGTGCCCAATAACCGAGCTTCTCCGGTTCAAACCATCCAACCGGAGAACGACACCGCCTACCATACAATGCTTCATAAGGAGCCATCTGGATGCTCGATTGATAACTATTATTATAAGCAAACTCTGCCAAAGGCAGGAATTGATCCCACGAACCTCCAAAATCAATAACACACGCCCGTAGCATATCTTCCAGTATCTGAATAGTCCTCTCGGACTGACCATCCGTCTGGGGATGAAAGGCTGTACTTAGCCGAACTTGCGTGCCTAACTCTCGTTGAACCGCCTTCCAGAAATGTGAGGTAAACTGTGCACCTCGATCTGAAATAATAGAGATCGGCACACCATGAAGGCGAACGATCTCTCTGATATAAATCTCAGCTAACCTCTCGGATGAATATGTAGTGGCAATAGGGACAAAATGAGCTGACTTGGTCAGCCTATCAACAATCACCCAAATAGCATCAAACTTCTTTCGAGTCTTCGGAAGTCCAGAAATGAAATCCACCGTGATTCGCTCCCACTTCCATTCAGGAAGTTCAATTCTCTGAAATAAACCGCCTGGTCTCTGATGTTCATACTTAACCTGCTGACAATTAAGGCATCGTGCCACATATGCCACAATATCCTTTTCCATTTTGCGCCACCAATAATGTTGACGCAAATCTCGATACATTTTCGCTGCGCCTGGATGAATAGAATACCGCGAACTGTGAGCTTCTTCTAGAATCAATTCTCTAAGCCCATCAACATTTGGCACACAAATGCGTCCTTGCATCCTTAGGATCCCATCAGCATCTAAGGTGACCTGTTTAGAAACTCTTCGCTGCACCGTATCTCTAAGGTCACATAAATAAGAATCATAATATTGTTGATCGCGAATACGCTCCAATAATGAAGAGCGAGCGATCGTGCAAGCTAGTACTCGACTAGGCTCAGAAATATCCAACCTCACAAATCGGTTGGCCAAGGACTGAACATCCAAAGCAAGTGGTCTCTGATTGATTGGAATATAAGCAAGACTGCCCATACTGGCTGACTTCCTACTCAAAGCGTCGGCCACCACGTTTGCTTTTTCCGGATGATATAAAATGGTGACATCATAATCTTTTAGCAATTCTAGCCACCTTCTCTGCCTCAAATTCAACTCTTTCTGCTTAAACAAATACTGAAGGCTCTTATGATCGGTGTATACTTCACATGCTACACCATACAAATAATGCCTCCAGATCTTCAATGCGTGAATAATCGCCGCCAATTCTAGATCATGCACCGGATAGTTCTTTTCATGAATCTTCAACTGCCTCGAAGCATAGGCAATAACCTTGCCATCCTGCATTAACACTGCACCAAGCCCAATACGGGAAGCATCACAATAAACATTATAAGGTCCCGTACCTGTAGGTAAAATCAATACCGGTGCTGTGGTCAAGGCTGTCTTGAGCTTTTGAAAGCTCGTCTCACATCCATCGGACCATTCAAATTGAACACCTTTCTGTGTCAATCTGGTCAGTGGGGTTGCAATAGATGAAAACCCCTCTACGAATCGGCGATAATAACCCGCTAATCCCAAGAAACTCCGAATATCTGTGGCTGATGTCGGTCTAGGCCAGTTCTTGACTGCCTCAATCTTCTTCGGATCAACCCGAATACCTGCTGCCGTCACAATATGACCCAGGAATGCAACTGAACTTAGCCAAAATTCACACTTTGAAAATTTTGCATATAGTTGGCTATCTCTCGGAGTCTACAAGGCCACTCTGAGATGTTGCGCATGCTCCTCCCGACTGCAGGAATATATTAATATGTCATCAATGAAGACTATTACAAACAAGTCTAAATAAGGCCGGAACACCCGATTCATCAATTCCATAAAAGCTGCTGGGGCATTTGTCAACCCAAAAGACATGACCAGAAATTCATAATGTCCGTACCGAGTGCGGAACGCTGTCTTAGGGACATCAGATGCCCTAATCTTCAGCTGGTGATAGCCGGATCTCAAATCTATCTTCGAAAATACCTTGGCACCCTGAAGCTGGTCAAATAAATCATCAATTCGTGGAAGTGGATATTTATTTTTGATAGTCACCTTGTTTAACTGTCGATAGTCAATGCACATTCTCATCGAACCATCTTTCTTCTTTACAAATAATACTGGTGCACCCCACGGCAAAACACTGGGTCTAATGAAACCCTTTTCAAGTAAATCCTGCAACTGTTCCTTCAATTCTTTTAACTCTGGCGGAGCCATACGGTATGGGGGAATGGAAATGGGCTGAGTGCCTGAGCCAAGTCAATGCAAAAATCAATGTCCCAATCGGGCGGCATACCTGGCAAGTCTGAAGGAAATACTTCAGGAAATTCGCGAACCACAGGCACAGAGTCAATAGAAGGAACCTCAGCACTGGAATCACGGACATAGGCCAAATAAGCCAAGCATCCTTTCCCAACCATACGATGAGCCTTAACATAAGAAATAACATTGCGACCAGTATGACCTGAAATTCCTTTCCATTCTATACGAGGCAAATTCGGCAAAACTAAAGTCACAGTCTTGGCATCGCAATCTAAAATAGCATGATATGGAGATAGCCAGTCCATGCCTAATATAATATCAAATTCCACCATATTTAGGAGCAATAAATCAGCACGGGTCTCCAGACCCTCAATTACTATAATACATTACCGATGAACTCGATCAACCACAATAGAATCGCTTACTGGTGTAGACACATGAACAGGAACACCAAGTGGATCACTAGGCTGAATCAAGTACAATGCAAAATAGGAAGACACGTACGAATATGTAGACCTAGGGTCAAATAATGCTGATGCCTTTCTATCACAAACCAAAATAATACCTGTAATGACGGCATCAGAAGACTCAGCCTCTGGTCTGGCGGGAAGTGCATAACATCGGGGCTGTGCCCCACCACCCTGAGCAGTATCTCTAGGACGATCAGCTGCTGGATGGTCTCTACCTCTATCGGTCTGATCTCCACCTCTATGACCTATACCTCCACCTCTATATCCCCTACCTCCGCCTCTAGCTGGCTGGGCAGGCTGTGGGGGAACTGGGGCCTGAATCATGGTACGAGAACCCTGCGGCTGAGATCTGTCAGAAGCTCGAGGGCAATACTTTGCAATGTGCCCAAGATCGCCGCACGTAAAACAAGCCCTCGGCTGCTAAAAATAGCGAAGTGGTGGTGCACTGATAGGCTGCTGATCAGAATAGCATGGCTGGGAATTACGATCACCACAAGCATCGTGAGAAACCTAAAGAGCTGACTGATAAGGCCTAGGAGGATGGCCTCTGTCATGAGAATCTCTACCTCCAGACGAGGTACCATTGAATCTACCCGAATTACGAGATCTCTTATCTGATCCATGTCTTGCTCCCTGTGACAGAGCCATCTCGATCCGGCGGGCTGCATTAGCCGCCTCCTGAAAAGTGATTTCAGTTCCTGCCCCCAAAGCCATCTGTAGTCGAATTGGCTGATTCAAGCCATCAATAAACCTTCGCACCCTTTCTCGATCTGTGGGAAGTATGATAATGGCATGACGAGCTAGGTCCACGAACCTAGTCTTGTACTGTGTGACAGGCATAGAACCCTGATGAAGACGCTCAAATTGCCTGCGTAGAGCCTCCCGCTGAGTTGCTGGAAGGAACTTTTCCAATAACAGTTCTGCAAATTGTCCCCAAGTCAAAGAAGATGATCCCGCTGTCCTGGATAGACAATAGTCCCTCCACCAAGTCTTGGCAGAACCAGATAATCGAAAAGTAGCAAAGTCCACACCATTAGTCTCCACGATACCCATATACAGAGAACCTCGTGGCAGCTATATAGGAAATCCTGTAGATCCTCTGAAGGAGTGCCACTGAATGTGGTAGTGAACAACTTGGTAAATCTGTCCAATCTCCATAACTGCACCATCATTAGACGGAATCACAATAACAGGCTGAGCCGCCTCAACTGGATGAATCACAGGAACCTAAGCCTGGGGAATTACTGGCTCCAGAGTGCGTGTAGCAGGAGTCTGATTACCTCCTCCAGCCTGAGAAGTGGCTGGTGCTACTGGTAATAAACCTGCTCTGGTGATATTGTCCATAAAACCTGCTATCCGGACCAAAGCATCCTGAAGATCCGGTGAAAACATAACCCCTCCTGGGACCTGAGCTGGGCCTACTGGAGCTGCTGGAACTGGAACCTCCTCCTCGATATGAGCCTGAGGTTCTGTCACTTGTGCTGCTGCTCGGGGCTGAGCTCTACCCCTACCTTGGCTTCTAGGACGACCTCGACCTCGGCCTCTGCCCCTAGCGGGAGCTGCCGCTGCCGCTACCGCTGCTGGGACCTCGGGCTGCTGGTCAGTAGATGAGGATGCACGTGTTCTTACCATCTACGGAAGAACAGAGTAGAAATTCAATTAATATTTGAAAGATCAAGTCACACGACTGGAATGAATAAAGGGAAAATTTTCCTAACTCTGTAGCCTCTGGAGGATAAGTACAGACGTCTCCGTACCGATCCTTCAGACTCTACTAAGGTTGTTCGTGAGTTGTGAGACCTGTGCAACCTAGTGCTCTGATACCAACTTGTCACGACCCGGATTTTCCACCATTGGGAGTCATGATGGCGCCTACTAGTGGAAGCTAGGCAAGCCAAATATTACTTACATTTCCATTAGTTACCAAACTCTTATTAAGACTTTAAAATTAAAAACATATAAATTACACCAGAATAATTAAACTTAGCTGAAGACTTAGTCAATCTTCTCAAATATGATAAAGAAACCCAAACACAATACACTACCCAAGACTGGTGTCACAATACTCACGAACTTCTAAGAATAATACACACAATTGTCTGAAAGAAATACTAGTTGTTTATCTCGAATACATGAGATAAGAGAATGAAATACATAGATAGAAGAGACAACGGGTCCTGCGGACGCCTGCAAGGCTACCTCGTAGTCTCGGTAGTCGGAATATCCACAATCGCTACTATCGCTGTGTAACGACCCGGCCCGTCGTTACGGGAATTTACCACCCCGTCATGTTGCAATTACATGTTTTATGCTTTTATATCAGTGACGAGACTAAGGCCAGTCACCCACATAAACCTGTACAGTTGTAATATATATACATATACAAAACATTTATAAGGAAAGACTATGCTCTGAAATAACAGTCAATAACTCATAATATCCAGAGTAATCTAGTCAACAGAATAAATCTTACTCTCATATCTCGATTCCTTTTTCATTTCATATCTCGTGGTAGGCGTACCACCCGCTCCCAACTGTAACAGTAAGTTATATCTTGTGGTAGGCGTATCACCCGCTCCCAATTGTATCAATAAATTATATCTTGTGGTAGGCGTACCACCCAATCCCATTTGTATCAATAATTATACCTTGTGGTAGGCGTACCACCCGCTCCCAAATATATAAATAGGCTACCGGCGACTTAGCCAATGCCAAGATTTTTAAATCACTTTGTGGTCGGCGTGCCACACGATCCCATTTCTTATCATATAAGTGGTCGGCGCGCCACACGATCCCATTTCATAAATATATATATATTACCGGTTTTGAACCAATAATTGATATTAATTCAACAATTTATCCTTAACTAAATTCCTATTCCTTCAAGCTAGGATAGAACAAACACTTACTTCAGATGTTTACGAACAATTCAATTTGTGGAAATGCCTTTTCCTTTCAAATTCGGCTCCAATCCAATCGTATCTATACACAATTGATTTAATATCATCAATACTACTCAACAAACTAATTCATAAGGCCAATTTCAACTTTTACAACATTCTGCTCGGAATAGTGAATTTCGACCCCGGGCCCACATGGTCGGAACTCGGGGTTCGGACCAAAATCCGGTTACCCATCCCCCCACGAGTTCAAGTATATGATTTGTTTCAAAATCGGACCTCAATTCGAGGTCCAATTACCCAATTCATGAAAACCCTATATTCTACCAAAAACAAGAAATTGTACCATGAAAACATTTGATTTCTATTGAAAAACATGTTTAATGTTGTTAGGAATTGAAGGAATTAAGAAAAAAAGTGACTTACAATTGCTTTGAAGAAGAGGGAGTTCGTGAAAAATCGCCAATGGGTGTTTTTGGGTTGTGAAATGTGAAAATGAAGCTGGAAATCATGATTTACAGGTCTCTGTGTTCGCATTTGCGAACATGGGTTTGCAATTGCGAACCCCGACCAGTTTCTGGAGTTTGAAAAATAAGTTGTGACGACCCAAAGGGTCATCACTTGTTTTATTAATCATTCCGAGCTTTTGAGGTCTTGAAAACTTCAATTATAGTTGCCTCGATTTGCGTGCACAGTCCGGGCACAAAGCTGGAAAATTTTTATGTTGAAATATGTGAAATATGTGAAAAAGTTGAAGAATTTTGATATTAATATTTATATGGTTGACTTTGGTCAACATTTTTGGTAAACGGACCCGGATCCGTGATTTGACGGTCTCAGAAAATCCGTAGTAAAATATGGAACTTGGGCGTATGCCCGGAATTGAAATCCGAGGTGTAGAACCCCAGTAAAAGAATTTTTCTGTTAAATTGTTTTCTGAAAATGTTTAAGGAAAATGAAACTGAATTTTTACTAAAAAGTACTGGTATCGGGCTCGTATTTTGGTTCCGACGCCCAGTACAGGTCATATATATTGGTTAAGCGCTTCCTGTAAAGTTTGGTTGAAAACGGACGTCGTTTGACGTGTTTCGGCCTTAAATTGGAAATTTTGGAAATTATGAAATTTGAAAGAATTCTTGAGTTTTAAGGCTCAATTCATTGATTTTGATGTTATTTCGGCGATTTGTTCGCTCGAGCAAGTTCGTATGATGTTATTGAGTTAGTGTACATATTTGGTTTGGAGCCTCGAGGGCTCGGGTGAGTTTCGGATAGGCATCGGGGTGGTTTTAGACTAGGAAAAACTGCAGAAAATCTGCAGCAGACATTCCTTCTTCGCGTTCGCGTCCACCTGGTCGCGTTCGCGAAGGCTTCTCTTTCTTCTTCTACGCGTTCGCGTCCTTAGGATCGCGTTCGCGTACAACAACATGGACCCCAGCCTTTTTCCTCTACACGTTCGCGTGAAGGCTCCCGCGTTCGCGGAGCCTGGCCTGCCTATTCTACGCGTTCGCGTACGGCACCACGCGTTCGCGTAGGCCAAATTTCAATCCCCGGAATTTTCTTCTTCGCGTTCGCGTTAAGCCCCACGCGAACGCGATGTGTAAAACTTCTTCTTCATCGCGAACGCGACCGGGGTGTCGCGAACGCGATGAACAAACTCATGCCCAGTGAATTTAAGACAGAAAACAGAACAAAAACGGGATAAAAATCCCATTTCTGTTCAACTCTCTTCTCCACAGCTTCTTGGACGATTTTTGAGCGATTCTTCATCAAACTTCTTGGGTAAGTGATTCTTAACTCGTTTTCTTCATTTTCCATCAATATTATTTGAATTCCTAAGCCTAATTAGGTGTAAATAGGTAGAAAAATTGAGAATTGAGTATAGTAAGGGTTTTCAAAGAATTTGCGATCTAGACCTCGTTTTGGAGTCGAACTTAAGAACAAATTGTATATTTGAACTCATGGAAGATTGGGTGAACTTATTTTGGTTCGAAACTTGAGTTTCGATTATGTGGGCTCGGGGTCGATTTTTACTATTCCGGGCAGAATGTTGTAAAAACCATATTTAGCAATATGAACTAGTTTGTTAAGTAGAATTGATGATATTAAATCAATTGTGTATAGATACGATTGGATTGGAGTCAAATTCAAAAGGAAAAGGCATTGCTACGGATTGAATCGTTCGTAAACTTTCGAGGTAAGTGTTTGTTCTATCCTAGCTTGTAGGAATAGGAATTTAGTTATGAATAAATTGTTGATTAAGAGTTATTGGTGTTATGCCGGTAATGAAGATAAATTATTGAAATTATTATCAATTATTGGTTTAAAACCGGTAATTATAAATATTGTTGATATAGAGATTATTGGTTAATTGCCGGTAATATATATATTTATGAATTGGGATCGTGTGGTACGTCGACCACAAAGTGACTTAAATCTTGGCATTGACCATAGTTGCCGGTAGCTTATTGATATATTTGGGAGCGGGTGGTACGCCTACCACAAGATATAATTATTGATATATTTGGGAGCGGGTGGTACGCCTACCACAAAATATAATTACTATGATAATTGGGAGCGGGTGGTACGCCTACCACAAGATATAATTACAGTGATAGTTGGGAGCGGGTGGTACGCCTACCACGAGACATGAAATGAGAGAGGAATTGAGACATGAAAGTAAGATTTATTCTCTTGATTAAATTATTCGGGATATCGTGAGTTATTGACTGTTATTTCAGAGCATAGTATTTCCTTATAAATGTATTGTATGTATATGTCTATATTGCGACTGTACAGGTTTAGGTGGGTGACTGGCCTTAGCCTTGTCACTAGTTCGCTGGGATAGGCCAGGCACTTACCAGCACATGGGGTCGGTTGTGCTGATACTACACTCTGCGCTCTTTTTGCGCAGATACAGGTTACGGACAGCAGCAGCGACAGTAGAGACTTGTGGATTTTTCGACTACTGAGACTACGAGGTAGCCTTGCAGGCGTCCGCAGGACCCGTTGTCTCTTCTATCTATGCTTTTCATTCTGTTATCTCATGTAATCGAGATAAACGGCTTGTATTTTCTTTCAGACAATTATGTGTATTATTCTTAGAAGTTCGTGAGTATTGTGACACCAGTCTTGGGTAGTGTATCATGCTTGGGTTGTCTTTATCATATTTGACTAAGTTTTCCGCTAATTTTGATTATTCCGCTGTAATTTATATGTTTTTAATAATAAATCTTAATAAGAAATTGGTAATTAATGGAGGTGTAACTAATATTTGGCTTGCCTAGCTTCCATTTAGTAGGCGCCATCATGACCCCGATGGTGGGTAATTTGGGTCGTGAGAAGTTGGTATCAAAGCACTAGGTTGCACAGGTCTCACAACTCACGAACAACCTTAGTAGAGTCTGAAGGATCGGTACGGAGACGTCTGTATTTATCCTCCAGAGGCTACAGAGTTAGGAAAATATTCTCTTTATTCTTTCTTGTCGTGCGACTTGATCTTTTGAATGTCAATTGAACTTTTACTCTGTTCTTCCGCAGATGGTAAGGACACGTGCATCCTCATCTACTGACCAGCAGCCCGAGGTCCCAGCAGCGGCAGCTCCTGCTAGGGGTAGAGGCCGAGGTCGAGGTCGTACTAGAGGCCAAGGTAGGGGCAGAGCTCAGCCCCGAGCAGCAGCACGAGTGGCAGAACCTCATGTTCATATCGAGGAGGAAGTTCCAACCCCAACAGCTCCAGTACGCCCAGCTCAGGTCCCAGGAGGAGCTTTGTTTTCACCGGATCTTCAGGATGCTTTGGTCCGGATAGCAGGTTTTATGGATCATATCACCAGAGCAGGTTTATTACCGGTAGCACCAGCCACTTCTCAGGCTGGAGGAGGTAATCAGACTCCTGCTACGCGCACTCCGGAGCCAGTAATTCCCCAGGCTCAGGATCCTGTGATTCAGCCAGTTGAGGCAACTCGACCTATTATTACGACTCCGTCTAATGATGGTACAGCCATGTCTGCTGACGCGTTGTGGAGATTGGACAGGTTTACCAAGTTGTTCACTACCACATTCAGTGGCACTCCTTCAGAGGATCCACAGGATTTCCTATACAACTGCCACGAAGTTCTCCGTACTATGGGTATTGTGGAGACTAATGGTGTGGATTTTGCTACTTTTTGGTTATCTGGTTCCGCCAAGACTTGGTGGAGAGATTATTGTCTAACCAGGCCAGCGGGATCGTCATCTTTGACTTGGGAGCAGTTTGCAGAATTATTCTTGGAGAAGTTCCTTCCAGCAACTCAGCGGGAGGTTATGCGCAGACAATTTGAGCGTCTTCATCAGGGTTCTATGTCTGTCACAAAGTACGAGACTAGGTTCGTGGACCTGGCTCGTCATGCTATTATCATACTTCCCACAGATCGGGAGAGAGTGAGGAGGTTTATTGATGGCTTGAATCAGCCAATTCGGCTACAGATGGCTTTGGGGGCAGGAACTGAAATCACTTTTCAGGAGGCGGCTAATGCAGCCCGCCGGATCGAGATGGCTCTGTCACAGGGAGCGAGACATGGATCAGATAAGAGATCTCGTAATTCGGGTAGATTCAGTGGTACCTCGTCTGGAGATAGAGATTTTTATGATAGAGGCCATTCTCCTAGGCCTTATCAGTCAGCTCTTCAGGTTTCTCATGATGCTTCAGGTGATCGTAATTCTCAGCCACGCTACTCTGATCAGCAGCCTATCAGTGCACCACCACTTCGCCATTTTCAGCAGTCGAGGGCTTGTTTTACGTGCGGTGATCTTAGGCACATTGCAAGGTATTGCCCTCGAGCTCCTGACAGATCTCACCAGCAGGGTTCTCGTGCCATGATTCAGGCCCCAGTTCCCTCACAGCCTGCCCAGCCAGCTAGAGGCGGAGGTAGAGGACATAGAGGTGGAGGTAGAGGTCATAGAGGTGGAGCTCAGACCGATAGAGGTAGAGACCAGCCAGCAGCTGATCGTCCTAGAGATACTGCTCAGGGTGGTGGGGCACAGCCCCGATGTTATGCACTTCCCGCCAGACCAGAGGCTGAGTCTTCTGATGCCGTCATTACAGGTATTATTTTGGTTTGTGATAGAAAGGCATCAGCATTATTTGACCCCGGGTCTACATATTCGTATGTGTCTTCCTATTTTGCACCATACTTGATTCAGCCCAGTGATCCACTGAGTGTTCCTGTTTATGTGCCTACACCAGTAGGCGATTCTATTGTGGTTGATCGAGTTCATCGGTCATGTATTATAGTAATTGAGGGTCTCGAGACCCGTGCTGATTTATTACTCCTAAATATGGTGGACTTCGATATTATACTAGGCATGGACTGGCTATCTCCGTATCATGCTATTTTAGATTGCCATGCCAAGACTGTGACTTTAGCCCTGCCAAATTCGCCTCGTATCGAGTGGAAAGGAATTTCAGGTCATACTAGCCGTAATGTTATTTCTTATGTTAAAGCTCAGCGTATGGTTGGAAAGGGATGCTTGGCTTATTTGGCCTATGTCCGTGATTCTAGTGCTCAGGTTCCTTCTATTGACTCTGTGCCTGTGGTTCGCGAATTTCCTGAAGTATTTCCTTCAGACTTGCCAGGTATGCCGCCCGATAGGGACATTGATTTTTGCATTGATTTGGCTCCAGGCACTCAGCCCATTTCCATTCCCCCATACCGTATGGCTCCGCCGGAGTTAAAAGAATTGAAGGAACAATTGCAGGATTTACTTGAAAAGGGTTTCATTAGGCCCAGTGTTTTTCGCCGTGGGGTGCACCAGTATTATTTGTAAAGAAGAAAGATGGTTCGATGAGAATGTGCATTGACTATCGACAGTTAAACAAGGTGACTATCAAAAATAAATATCCACTTCCGCGAATTGATGATTTATTTGACCAACTTCAGGGTGCCAAGGTATTTTCAAAGATAGATTTGAGATCTGGCTATCATCAGCTGAAGATTAGGGCATCTGATGTCCCTAAGACCGCGTTCCGCACTCGGTATGGACATTATGAATTTCTGGTGATGTCTTTTGGGTTGACAAATGCTCCAGCAGCTTTTATGGAATTAATGAATCGGGTGTTCCGGCCTTATTTAGACTTGTTTGTAATAGTCTTCATTGATGACATATTAATATATTCCCGCGGTCAGGAGGAGCATGCGCAACATCTCAGAGTGGCCTTGCAGACTCTGAGAGATAGCCAACTATATGCAAAATTTTCAAAGTGTGAATTTTGGCTAAGTTCGGTTGCATTCCTAGGTCATATTGTGACGGCAGCAGGTATTCAGGTTGATCTGAAGAAGATTGAGGCAGTCAAGAGCTGGCCTAGACCGACATCAGCCACAGATATTCGGAGTTTCTTGGGGTTAGCGGGCTATTATCGCCGATTCGTAGAAGGATTTTCATCTATTGCAACCCCACTGACCAGATTGACCCAGAAGGTGTTCAATTTGAATGGTCCGATGAATGTGAGGCGAGCTTTCAAAAGCTCAAGACAACCTTGACCACATCACCGGTATTGGTTTTACCCACAGGTATACGGGATCTTATACTGTTTATTGTGATGCTTCCCGTATTGGGCTTGGTGCAGTGTTAATGCAGGATGGCAAGGTTATTGCCTATGCTTCGAGGCAGTTGAAGATTCATGAGAAGAATTATCCAGTGCATGATCTAGAATTGGCGGCGATTGTTCACGCATTGAAGATCTGGAGGCATTATTTGTATGGTGTAGCATGTGAAGTATACACCGATCATAAGAGTCTTCAGTATTTGTTTAAGCAGAAAGAGTTGACTATGAGGCAGAGAAGGTGGCTAGAGTTGCTAAAAGACTATGATGTTACTATTTTATATCACCCGGGTAAGGCCAATGTGGTGGCCGATGCATTGAGTAGAAAGTCTGCCAGCATGGGTAGTCTTGCATATATTCCGGTCAGTCAGAGACCATTAGCTATAGATGTCCAGGCCTTAGCTAACCGGTTCGCGAGATTAGACATTTCTGAGCCTAGCAGGGTGTTAGCATGCACGGTCGCTCGTTCTTCCTTATTAGAGCGTATCCGTGAGAGGCAATTTGATGATCCTCATTTGCGTGAGTTGAGAGATACAATACAACGGGGAGGTGCCACACAGGTAAATCTAGATGATGATGGGGTATTGAAATTGCAGGGTCGAGCTTGTGTGCCCAATGTCGAAGGGATTCGAGAGTTAATCTTAGCGGAGGCCCACAGTTCGTGGTATTCTATTCATCCAGGCGCTGCGAAGATGTACCAGGACTTACGGCAGCACTATTGGTGGCGCAGGATGAAGAAAGATATCGTTGCGTATGTCGCTCGGTGTCTAAATTGTCAACAGGTGAAATATGAGCACCAGAGACCTGGTGGTGTATTCCATAGGATTGAAATTCCCGAGTGGAAATGGGAACGGATCACTATGGACTTCGTTACTCGACTTCCTTTGACTCGGAGGAAATTTGATGCTATTTGGGTCATTGTTGATAGACTGACCAAATCAGCACACTTTATTCCAGTATCTGTCTCCTACTCGTCGGAGAGGTTAGCGGAGGTTTACATTAGGGAGATTGTTCGTCTCCATGGGGTGCCAGTATCTATTATCTCTGATCGGGGAACGCAGTTTACCTCGCGGTTCTGGAGAGCGGTCCAGCGGGAGTTAGGCACCCAGGTTCAGTTGAGTACAGCATTTCATCCTCAGGACGGATGGCCAGTCCGAGAGGACTATTCAGATTCTAGAGGACATGCTTCGAGCCCGTGTTATTGATTTCGGAGGCTCGTGGGACCAGTTTCTGCCATTAGCAGAGTTCGCCTACAATAACAGCTACCAATCTAGCATCCGGATGGCTCCGTATGAGGCGTTGTATGGTAGGCGATGTCGATCACCAGTTGGATGGTTTGAACCGGGAGAGGCTCGGTTGTTAGGTACAGACTTAGTTCAGGAGGCCTTGGATAAGGTCAAGACTATTCAGGAGAGATTGCGTTCAGCTCAGTCCAAGCAGAAGACTTATGCGGATCGTAAGGTTCGAGATGTAGATTTCATGGTTGGCGAACGAGTATTGCTCCGAGTGTCGCCTATGAAGGGCGTGATGAGGTTTGGGAAGAAGGGCAAGCTCAGCCCTAGGTATATTGGCCCATTTGAGATTCTAGACAGAGTGGGAGGGGTGGCTTACAGATTAGCTTTGCCGCCTAGCTTATCAGCCGTGCATCCAGCTTTTCATGTATCTATGCTTCGGAGATACCACGGCGATCCCACACATGTGTTAGACTTCAGTACTGTCCAATTGGACAATGATCTATCTTACGAGGAGGAGCCGGTAGCCATTCTAGACCAGCAGGTTCGACAGTTGAGGTCGAAGAGTTATCCTTCTGTGCGTGTTCAGTGGAGAGGTCAGCCTCCTGAGGCATCGACCTGGGAGTCCGAGTCTGATATGCGGAGCCGCTACCCACATTTGTTTCCTGACTCAGGTACTTTTTTCTTTTGTCCGTTCGAGGACGAACGGTTGTTTTAGAGGTGGAGATTGTGACGACCCAAAGGGTCATCACTTGTTTTATTAATCATTCCGAGCTTTTGAGGTCTTGAAAACATCAATTATAGTTGCCTCGATTTGCGTGCACAGTCCGGGCACAAAGCTGGAAATTTTTTATGTTGAAATATGTGAAATATGTGAAAAAGTTGAAGAATTTTGATATTAATATTGATATGGTTGACTTTGGTCAACATTTTTGGTAAACGGACCCGGATCCGTGATTTGACGGTCTCAGGAAATCCGTAGAAAAATATGGAACTTGGGCGTATGCCCAGAATTGAAATTCGATGTCTAGAACCCCAGTAAAAGAATTTTTCTGTTAAATTGTTTTCTGAAAATGTTTAAGGAAAATGAAACTGAATTTTTACTAAAAAGTACTGGTAGCGGGCTCGTATTTTGGTTATGACGCCCAGTACAGGTCATATATATTGGTTAAGCGCTTCCTGTAAAGTTTGGTTGAAAACGGACGTCATTTGACGTGTTTCGGCCTTAAATTGGAAATTTTGGAAATTATGAAATTTGAAAGAATTCTTGAGTTTTAAGGCTCAATTCATTGATTTTGATGTTATTTCGGCGATTTGTTCGCTCGAGCAAGTTCGTATGATGTTATTGAGTTAGTGTACATATTTGGTGTGGAGCCTCGAGGGCTCGGGTGAGTTTCGGATAGGCATCGGGGTGGTTTTAGACTAGGAAAAACTGCAGAAAATCTGCAGCAGACATTCCTTCTTCGCGTTCGCGTCCACCTGGTCGCGTTCGCGAAGGCTTCTCTTTCTTCTTCTACGCGTTCGCGTCCTTAGGATCGCGTTCGCGTACAACAACATGGACCCCAGCCTTTTTCCTCTACACGTTCGCGTGAAGGCTCCCGCGTTCGCGGAGCCTCGCCTGCCTCTTCTACGCGTTCGCGTACGGCACCACGCGTTCGCGTAGGCCAAATTGCAATCCCCAGAATTTTCTTCTTCGCGTTCGCGTCAAGCCCCACGCGAACGCGATGTGTAAAACTTCTTCTTCATCGCGAACGCGACCGGGGTGTCGCGAACGCGATGAACAAACTCATGCCCAGTGAATTTAAGACAGAAAACAGAACAGAAACGGGATAAAAATCCCATTTCTGTTCAACTCTCTTCTCCACAGCTTCTTGGACGATTTTTGAGCGATTCTTCATCAAACTTCTTGGGTAAGTGATTCTTAACTCGTTTTCTTCATTTTCCATCAATATTATTTGAATTCCTAAGCCTAATTAGGTGTAAATAGGTAGAAAAATTGAGAATTGAGTATAGTAAGGGTTTTCAAAGAATTTGCGATCTAGACCTCGTTTTGGAGTCGAACTTAAGAACAAATTGTATATTTGAACTCATGGAAGATTGGGTGAACTTATTTTGGTTCGAAACTTGAGTTTCGATTATGTGGGCTCGGGGTCGATTTTTACTATTCCGGGCATAATGTTGTAAAAACCATATTTAGCAATATGAACTAGTTTGTTAAGTAGAATTGATGATATTAAATCAATTGTGTATAGATACGATTGGATTGGAGTCAAATTCAAAAGGAAAAGGCATTGCTACGGATTGAATCGTTCGTAAACTTTTGAGGTAAGTGTTTGTTCTATCCTAGCTTGTAGGAATAGGAATTTAGTTATGAATAAATTGTTGATTAAGAGTTATTGGTGTTATGCCGGTAATGAAGATAAATTATTGAAATTATTATCAATTATTGGTTTAAAACCGGTAATTATAAATATTGTTGATATAGAGATTATTGGTTAATTGCCGGTAATATATATATTTATGAATTGGGATCGTGTGGTACGCCGACCACAAAGTGACTTAAATCTTGGCATTGGCCATAGTTGCCGGTAGCTTATTGATATATTTGGGAGCGGGTGGTACGCCTACCACAAGATATAATTATTGATATATTTGGGAGCGGGTGGTACGCCTACCACAAAATATAATTACTATGATAATTGGGAGCGGGTGGTACGCCTACCACAAGATATAATTACAGTGATAGTTGGGAGCGGGTGGTACGCCTACCACGAGACATAAAATGAGAGAGGAATTGAGACATGAAAGTAAGATTTATTCTGTTGATTAAATTATTCGGGATATCGTGAGTTATTGACTGTTATTTCAGAGCATAGTATTTCCTTATAAATGTATTGTATGTATATGTCTATATTGCAACTGTACAGGTTTAGGTGGGTGACTGGCCTTAGCCTTGTCACCAGTTCGCTGGGATAGGCCAGGCACTTACCAGCACATGGGGTCAGTTGTGCTGATACTACACTCTGCGCTCTTTTTGCGCAGATACAGGTTACGGACAGCAGCAGCGGCAGTAGCGACTTGTGGATTTTTCGACTACCGAGACTACGAGGTAGCCTTGCAGGCGTTCGCATGACCCGTTGTCTCTTCTATCTATGCTTTTCATTCCGTTATCTCATGTAATCGAGATAAACAGACTTGTATTTTCTTTCGGACAATTATGTGTATTATTCTTAGAAGTTCGTGAGTATTGTGACACCGGTCTTGGGTAGTGTATCATGCTTGGGTTGTCTTTATCATATTTGACTAAGTTTTCCGCTAATTTTGATTATTCCGCTGTAATTTATATGTTTTTAATAATAAATCTTAATATGAAATTGGTAATTAATGGAGGTGTAACTAATATTTGGTTTGCCTAGCTTCCATTTAGTAGGCGCCATCATGACCCCGATGGTGGGTAATTCGGGTCGTGACATAAGCTAAGGATGGAAAGTTCGCATTTGCGAACTTTTGTTCGCATTTGCGAAGCCAAGGCAAATCCTGGGGAGTTCGCATTTGCGAACAAAGCTGGATTCAAGGGACCTTCGCATTTGCGAAATATGCTTCGCATTTGCGAAGCCTGGCTTAACACTAAAGGCCTCGCATTTGCGAGGTTGTGTTCGCATTTGCAAACCCAAGCAGTCCTAGACGCCCTTCGCATTTGCGATCAAGGGTTCCCATTTGCGAACCCAGCCTTGACCTGCTACCTTCGCATTTGCGAGAAATTCTTCGCAAATGCGAAGCCAACAGCTGGGTGAAAAACCAGCAGTGCAAAAATTCAGAAATTGATCCAACGGCCTACCAAATCTTTACCCGAGCCCCCCGGGCTCCAAAACAAACATGTACACAACATCAAAATACATTTCGAACTTGTTCGTGCGGTCACATCGCCGATATTACATCGTATTCATCAAATCGAGCCTCAAGTTCATGATTTTCATACTTTTGGTTTTCAAAACTTTCAAACTTGGAACTCAAGGTCCAAAACATATCAAACAACATCCGAATGTCACCAAACTTTGCAGAAAACACATATATGATATTTAAGACTTGTACCGGGCATCGGAACCAAAACACGAGCCCGATATCACCACTTTTCAATCAAATTTCAGTTTCATTTTCCTTAAATATTTTCAGAAAACAATTTAACAGAAAAATTCTTTTATCGGGGTTCTAGACCTCGGATTTCAATTCCAGGCATACGCCTAAGTTCGATATTTTTCTACGGATTTTCTAAGACCATCAAATTGCGGGTCCGGGTCCGTTTACCAAAAATGTTGACCAAAGTCAACCATATCAATATTAATATCAAAATTCTTCAAATTTTTCACATATTTCACATATTTCAACATAAAAATTTTCTAGCTTCGCGCCCGAACTATGCACGCAAATCGAGGCAACTATAAATGAGGTTTTCAAGACCTCAGAAGCTCGAAATGATTAATGAAACAAGTGATGACCCTTTGGGTCGTCACAAGTAACTTTTCTACATGCTCTTTTAGCAGCACTAAACATATTGTAAAATTTAAGGAATAAGCACAAAATAAATATGCAATTAAAATATTAATAAGAGAAAGAGTTGGAGGGAGTGCACCGAATTGGAGCACTTGGTTATGCAATTCCGAATTTCGATGTTACCACGAACAAACGTCAAGCCAATATTCCAACTTGAAGTTCAAAACCCGAATGATAAAATACTATAATTGAATTTCAATTATTCAACAAAAATGAGCCAAATAAATTAGAAGATGAAATAAGAAATTATTAAGACTTGAAGTCTTGAACTAGATAATTAGAGAATAGAAGAATGAGAGAATTTGAGATTGAGA
The DNA here is from genome assembly GCA_032618575.1 of Nicotiana noctiflora. Lineage (NCBI taxonomy): Eukaryota > Viridiplantae > Streptophyta > Magnoliopsida > Solanales > Solanaceae > Nicotiana > Nicotiana noctiflora. The sequence continues at coordinate 128,429 of JASVEL010000363.1, read as the reverse complement.
AATGAATTATGAGTGAGAAATGAAGAAGGGGGAGGGGGGTATTTATAGATTTACATAAGGCTAGTTTTGTAAATTAAAAATGTGTTAAAAATAAAAAAATGGCTAAAAGTGTAATATATCCGTTGGCCAACGGATTTGTGCTGTTATAGCCGTTTGGGTGGGCCCCAGTTGTCAGAAAGTCAGAAATTTCAAAAAAAAAAAAAAATTTTGGTTGTTGAACCGGGTCGGGCCGGTTTACCCGTTAAAGGTACTGTTTAGCCGGACCGGTCCTTACCGGTTCCGGTTAGCCGTTCCTATTATTCTTCCGGAACAAACCCCTACCCCCTTAAAACCCAGCCCACCTGGCCCCCTTCTTACCGGTTCGGGCCGGTTCCGGTTTCTACCGATCTGGGCTGGTCCGGAACCTGTCCAACCCGGCCCGTTTAACACCTATAATAGACTCTTTCCTGTTTCAAATACAACACACCGTGAGGTAGAATATCATATTCTCTCACAATTATATTTCTGTTTTGTAGTTAGAATTAATAAATATAGATAGTCTCTATGTTCGTGCGATGCAGGAATATTTTATATCAAGTATTATCAAACACGTTTCAAAAGTAATGTATAAAATTCAATAATCTATTTCTTTAAATTTAATATATAATTCGAACCAACGCATTAATAATATTTTGATACAATCAAAGGAAAAAATAGAACTAAACATTCAGGAATCAATTTCTTGAACAAAAAACTTTCTCAAGCTTTTATTAGTAAATCTATTTTAGGGGTCATCATTGTCTATATAAGAGTAATGTAGTTTCAACAAATATAAAATATAAGAGTAGGACAAGTGAGAGAGTAGGGGAGAGGAATTTAATCAAAGTTGTAACTAATGTCTCATTGTAATTTTAACAAAAATAAAATTGCCCTAGGGTATAAGCCGCGCTATTTATCTTTCATTGGAAAGAATATATGAGTAGCTAATTTAGTTAGAGCTGCCATTAATAGCTGACTGTAATTTTTAAGGAAGAAATAATAGAAGTAGATAATTTCATTAAATTTATAATATGTCTTGTTGTAGTTATTTTAATTTTAAAGTATTTACTACATTAAGACTACAGACTATCCAAATAGAGCTATCCATTAAAATATATTGTATAATACTCTATGAATAAAGTTACTCAATAAGAGAAAAAAGAAAAAAGAAAAAAGAAAAAAGAAAAAAGAAAAAAGTTTAAAAAGTTATTACCTAAAGTATATTTTTAGAATATCAGATAAACCACAAGTCTTATTTTGTACTTGAAAAGAAAAAAAAAATACTTTTTTTTGTGATAAGGAAGTAATTCTTTTTACTCTCACATAATAACCCAATTTTTTTTTCTTATGCGATAAATGAGAAAAACATATGGCCAGCTCTCTGTTCGTGTTTCTTAAAGTTAATCTTCAAAAAAAGTTAAATGCAGAATTTAGTCAAAATCTCGTGGCATAGCCACTTTTACGGTTGACTATCGAAAAATAGCCAGTGTTTACGAATTCAATGAAAAATAGCTATTATTTACTGCAACATGGACCGATCTCGTGTAATTTACGGGAGTTCTAGTGCATTTGTGTACGAACTCCAGCATATTATGTTGGACCGGTATACTTTGCTAACTCCTGTAAAATTTGCGGGAGACTAGAGCACCAGTGCTCCAAACTCCAATATATTATACTGAATAGTTATACTTGCTGGAACTCTCGTAAATTATGCGGGAATTCCAGCATAATTATGCTTGAATTCCCGTAAAATTTGTGGGAGTTCCAACATAGTTATCCTAGAACTCCCGTAAAATTTGGGGGAGTTCAAACATACTTATGCTGGAACTCCCGTAAAATTTGCGTGCGTATTTTTCAGATTTTGAACAATGTTTTCGCTCGAATTTCTCTTTATATAAAAAGTGGCTAAATTTCGATAACTTTTAAATCTGATTATTTTTAAGTTTCTCACCGAAATTTATTGTACTTGTATGTATTCATATACCAAAGATTGTAATTCTGACTTGGGCTTGGATTCTATATTTGATTTGGATGACACGACTACTGAACTAATTTTACGTTTTATTCAAGATGAATCCTTGATGGATATAAATTTTTATTAATGAATATGAAACCTTTATGGAATTGAATATACTTACCGTAATGTCCTTCTCATAGAAATCTCATCATACTTAGTTTGACTCGGAAACGATTTAATGAGCTGATTGTCCGAAATTCCAGTAGAGATGTTTGATTGAATTAAAAATTATAAAGTTGCATATTACAATTTTACCCTGTATGATTTTTTTTTTTTGAAGAAATAATTTTATTTTTAGGGGCATAAAAGTCAGCTACTATTTCAAGGATATTTTTGTCGTTCAATATTTAACGTGTTAATATTCGTGCTATTATAATAATAATAATAATAGATAATAGATATATATATATATATATATTTGGGTCATTGTTGAAATTTAAAACATAGCTGTATATTCAAAAATGAAAATACTTGTTAAAACTTAAACGAAGGGACAACTAAGATAAAAGTTGCCAGGGGAGTTGAATCACTTAAAAAGTTATTGGCACCTTAATTGGTTCCGCTAGCTGTCTTTTCTACTTCTTTTGCCCCTGTAATTAGCTTTTGTTAATTAGCTTTTCCTTGTTGGATTTCTTAATTAATTGGTATATATAGCTAATTAATTGGCTTGGAGAGTCATATTAGTGCAGCAAAATTATGGATTAGGCAATGCTAAAAGAGCCTTAATTTAATGACAAAATTCCTATGACCTACACTAACAAAAGAGATTTATTCCTACGGAGTAAGTCCTTTGCTCTACTGAAGGAACATTTGCTAATAATCTTCCAAATGCCTAGACTCTAACACTGTATTCTTAGGTCTAACACTAGCTTTGGTTTTACTTTCTAACCAGATGGGAACTTCATTTGTCTTGAGACTAGTAAACACTTTTCACGAGGGAGAAATTGAGCTGCATTTACAAGGGAAACTAGGCCATTTTGACATCTTGAAAAGAGGGGAAAAAAACTTAGAATGATCCACTATCTTAGCACTTGAATAAAAGAATTTACACTATCTCCAACTCTAAACCCCATTCTTCAAATCTTGAATTCAAGGACAATGATCGAAGCTTTGGAATCTCAAATAGGATCTTTAATAAGGTCTCAAGCTAAAAAGTTATAAAACAAAATCATTGGACTTCAGGAGCGATCAAAGAAGTTGTTAGTTGGGAGGAAGAGCTTAAGGATATGAGTTATCTAGGTGTTATAATTATTTTATGGCTCAAATTCATATCCAAGTTTTAATAGGTGGATTAGATCCCAAGAAACATCATTTGAAGAAGGTCCAAAATCAGGTCTTATTGGACCAATTTGACACTTAAAATATGTTCAAACTTGATGTCCATGAAGTCCCACATAAAGCCACGTTTTTATAGCATAAAGACGATTTACTTGATGTCCAAGAATGGTACAATAGTCGTGCTAGAAATTGAGTGCAGATTGGTGCCAAGTTGCTTGCAAATTTCCTTCAAGATTCTATCCAAGATTGGACATATTATGGGACTATATTTATTGTTTTCCTAGTTTGTTAAGATTATATTTTCCTTTTACTAAGATTTTTGGAATTACATTTGATTTTTGCTTCCTAGTATTTTCTTTTAGCTTCCGCACGTTTTTTGTTTTTCTTTAGTAATTCTTGAATCTCATATGGTGTTGTTATCGGATCTCCACTATGTTAGCAAATGAATAAAAGAATTTACACCATCTCCAAATCTAAACCTCACAAACACCCATGTCTTTACAAGTTTCGAATAGGGAAAAATAAGTGAAATCGAAAAAAGAAGGAAGTAATTGTGTATAAACAACTTTGTCAATAACTTGTCCTCAGTGAACCTCCTGTGACAAATATGATCTCTGAAACGTCCCTCTAGATCTTCCGGCCATAAACCTTTCTTGATGTTGTTGGCTATCTCTGTCAAGATATCTTCAAGCTACAGAAGATGTCCCTAGGCAGAGACTTGAGCTTGGATTTCAAATATTAGCCTACTTTGTGAAGTCTTTCAAGTATGAATATCAACTGTACTCACTTTCAATTCAATGTGACTTAAAGAAGTAATCCAACTTAGACTTGATCCGGTGAATTTAAATTGTCCACAAGTGTTCAAACAATTTCCAGGGAACCATTTGATGTCGTGGACCCTGATTTGGTGGAACTGTTCTTGTTTACAGAATGAGGAATGGATCGCGTGGAACTGTTCTTCGTTACAGATTGGGAAATGGATCGCGTGGAACCTTCCTTAGGATTGGAATACATAATCAATGTTTTCACTATTTGTCTGAATTTCCTTCTATAAGTAGGAAACTTAGAAACACTTCTAACCATTCCCACCATCCTGCCAAAAGCAACACGAATAAATCTTGTTTCAATCCTTCAAATGTTAATGAAAATTTAAACAAGAGGCTTACCTTCGGCTTATGCCTTCAATTTGAGCAGCTCTAAGAGAATCTTGAGGCGCCAAGCTTCCATTTTCCCAGGCCTTAAAGCGTTCAGAATTGCTTTCGAAAAGTACAACTTTCTCTAAAAACCTCATTTCACCTTCTTCTAGACTTAAGACTCTAATTTGTTCCTTTAGGACCATAACTGGTTGGAAAAACCAGTCCAATAATCTGTTTTGAGGTCTGTTCAAGTGAGTGATCTCAAGATCCTCGAGAAGGAACAACCCGTACGATCCAGCTTTAATGGAATAGAAGATGATCTGTAGAAATGTATAACATGGTAAACCAACATTCACGACTGCAACATCAAGTCCTTGTTTCGCCTTCAACCAATCATCTAGGTCGCTGGGAGTTATCACTTTTGCGTCCAATAACTCTTTGCCCCTTAATTCACATGATCTTATCATGTTCTGCCACACCTGTTACATTTTTTGTGAGATGTCAATTACCCAAATTCATAGTTTCCTAGACAACAAAAATAGGATTCAGTATATGAAATATAATTTGAATTGTGTGACCATCTAATTGGCCCCTTTCTTTACTTAATTATATTCTCAACGTAGTTATAAGGATGTTTACTCGAGTAGATCATTTCACATGTTTGTAGTGTTCTTGCTAATTTAGCCTTTTCTTCTGGTGTACCTTTTACTAAAAAACCTGTAAAACAATGCAGAAAGAAAAGCATACCTGCACCATTTTCACTTCTTGTATTGCCTCCCTGACTGATCTAGATGAGGTTAGGCTCGGCACAAGCATTGCAGGTGCTTCAGCAAATATAGAGTTTAATCTGCCTTGTACTGAACCATTTCGTTTCACAGAGTAGTCGGACGAGTTGGATGATTTGTTGTTTCGATAACGAGGCCTGGCAATGATTAAGCTGATGAGTAACTTAGATAAGAAAAGACAACATAGTAAAAATGAAGAAGTTGAGTAATTACTTTGGAAGAATGGACCCTTCTCGAAGATAAAGCCAATCGTTTGTATACTCGTCAAACTCTGCCACCATTGCAATCACAAAAGCAACACCTCTTTGGAAGGACCTTTCCTGAATTCAGATAGTTTTAATAATAATAAATCCGAGAGTCACACTAAAATAGCAAACTAATGAGGCAAAGAGAATTACCTGATAGACAATAACAGCACCATATAATCCAATGAAAAAGCTAGAGAAGATAGCCATTACAACACTTGCAATGACAACAAGAGGCCACAGAAGGATAGTCAATCCAGCAATAGGAATGCAAGCAGTTTCAAGAAATGGACCTTCGCGACTGATGAGATCATGTATGAGTCGGTACCATCCCTTGAGCAACATAAATGGGCTCTTGACTACGGCTATAGCAGTGTAAAGAGGAATTTCCACAATCAGGCCTAGTATACCAACCATGATACATCCTGGTACATGGATGAATCTGCAATACAAGATTATTTAATGTGTGAATTGTGAAATACTGGTATTCAATTCCCTGGACATCCGCCACTCAATTCAACTATCCGCTGGCTATTACTGTATTTTAACCTTTTGAAGCAGGTTATTAAGTTACCCAACTAGGAATACTATACATGGTTACCTTTTGATGTAGGTCATTTTATTTATTTATGGTGTAAAAATTCTCCGTACACACGCAATTTAATCTCCTTTTCCTTATTTTTGGGTAATATACTTATAAAACTTCCTAGAATTCATCCAAAAAAAAAAAAAAAAAAAATACTCTTCTCATCTTCACTGATCAGTTCTACACTTAGCGCGCCCGCGCGCATTACCTTTTTGCCATCTTATTTTTCTTGATTGCTACTCTTTTTTCTTTTCTTCCTCGGTATACTATTCCTAGTGTCATCTTAATGCGCTTATTGAAGCGGAGCTAGAATTTGAAGTTTACGAGTTTGCAATTGGATATTTATACGTATTTTATGAATTTACTAATACAATACTGAAGTTTAAGCAAAAGTAACTGAGTTTATTGTAAAAAAAAATTAGAAACAAACCTAAAAGGTTGAAGGTGAAGAGAAGAAGGGGAATGACGCAGCTCTTTCAAATACATTGGATAAGAATGAAAACACATATCTGCACAATCTCGGACGGCAATGCAGCTACCTTTTATGGTTCCCCATGTTCCATCCTAAAAGTTGACCAAAAACAAAAAGACATAAGACATTATTATTATAACTAAAGTGCAGTACAAAACAAGAAGGGATTGTTACCACTTACCACAATGCAATGAATAAACTTGTTAAATTCGTCGTCATGTCTAAAAGCTTCAAAAGCAGAAACCCAGGGAGCAAAGAAGCCATATCCAACTCCCACAAGAAGAGTAGCAGCTATGCTTAAAACCAACCATATTCCAAATAACGCAGGCAAAGCAAACAAGAAAACAACTTTAAGTGGCGCATCAAATCTATTAGTCCTGTTCAAGAAAAAAAAAACAAAAAACAGAATTGGACAACATACACATAAATATATATATATGAAAAGCAAATTAAGCATTTAATTTACTTGAAAAGGGTGTAAACTGTCCAGAAAACATGTGCTGGGAAGAGACATAGGATTACTCCAACATTTCCTATAATAAGTATAAGGCCAGCAATTGGACCCACTAACACACCTGCATCATCAAATTTTGGAATTGAGAACCAAGAATATATGAATAATCACAAATTCATATATTTAAGGGTACTAACTTTTAAGAGCACCCAAAAGTAGAGCAGAGCAAAACGCAAAAACCACATACACGCCATTCACCCAATCGTCCACGTTGTTGGACATGTCTACTTTAATTTTGTGTTAACAACAAAACAGAAACTAAACGAGAGAAGCTGGGCAGGTAAAATATACTACTTATGATTTTATTGCCGTAAGGAGGGTGCTAATTTAGCTTTGGGGTGAGTCAGAGTCATTACCAAAATTATAATAAATCAAAATAATTTTGCACGACTTTTCTTGCTTCGCTATTTCTTTCATACTAAATTAAAAGTCAGCTTACTTATTTTGAAAATCCTGGAAACACCAATAAAATATTTTTGACTTCTAGAAACTCATGAGGCGAACAAGTTGAAATATTGTTTATGCTTCATTTCTTCTCATAAATAAAATAATAATTAATGTACCTCAACTTATGACTAAGATATTACAACTTAGACTGCAAGAAATCCATTATACCCAATTTCTAATTTTAGATATTACGAATAAATAAATAAATAATAGTGAATAGTGATAAGATAAATAAGCGAATTAAGGAGGCATGTGGTGTGAAGCACAAAACAGAAAAGTTGCCGTCCTCCGACGGGGGCTGCCACATATGATGCTAGCAGCCGATTAATTTTGACTCAAACCCTCATGTTTTTTAGCTAATTGTTCCATAAACCTTCTATACGGGGTCGAATCATATGTAGGACGGGTCGAGTACATATCCATATATGGCCGACTCGGATGTAATATGGGTCGAGCACGTATCTCTATACGCCCATAGATGTCAGACGATACCTTCTCTCATGTCTATACGACGAAAAGGGTACGCCCCCGACCGTAGGGGCACATCAGCAGGCTCGCCCGTGTAGACGTCCCGACTTCCCCTCCCCTATACCTTCATTGTAATAATAGTAGCTTTGAAATGATGTAATGTGTTGGCGAGGGGACCATCCTTCTATATAAGGAAGTGTCCCCCTCATTTGGAAGGCAGGTGTTATTAGTCAGTAATAATACAACTCTTTCTTGATCTATCATTCTATCTCCATTTTATCTCTCTATTGCTAATTTGCTCAAACACTTCATCAAGATCCACTATAATTTTACAAGAACAACTTATATACGAATCCAAAGATCGATCTTTAGATATTTTACTATTGATTTCAATTTATCCTTTCTATAATCTTTGATTGTCCCTAACTCATAAAGCAACCGATAGCTTTTGGGTCATAACAATTTGGCGCCGTTTGTCGAGATTTCGAGAATCAAACACGTAGTATACATCCACAAGATCCGATCATCGGAAAGAGCCCGGAAATGGCCGAAAACGACACCGAATCCAAAGCTGTTATAGAAGTTACTACCAACCTCATCGGTTCCATGAACGAGGCCGGTGGTAGTGCCGCCATCAACGCCACCCCTGATATCACACCCGAGGCGGAAGTCTCACCTTCCCCCTTCGAGAATCTTGCAATCCTGCAGGAGAATGATACCTCCACTTCAAGAAAAGCACCCCCAGCAGTCAAGAAGCTGCTGGAGGAATGGTTAACCAGCACCTTGAGCGGCTTAGTCGAAAAGCCACCACGGGGCAATGAAAATGCAGCACCAATAACAAGCAACACCACCACAACAGATGAACAAGAAGGAACACGAACCAACAGCCAATTCGTTGAAACACAAACACACGATGACACGTTGGCTTCCGTCCTAAGGAAAATGGAAGAAATGGAAATCGAAAATCAGGTCCTCCGTGACCAAACGAAGGAGCACCAAGATAGAGTTGACAAGATTCCCGGAGCACCTAAACTGCTACCCAAACGGAACATTGGGAGGTTTGTAGAATAACCCTACTCCGAAGAAGCCGCACCCTACACCATCCCGAAGACCTTCATGATGCCCCTCTACCTGAAGGTGTACGACGGAACCACCGATCCTGAGGATCATCTCATCCACTATGTCACTGCCGTGAAAGGTAATGACTTATCCAAAGAACAGGTACCATCAGTGCTGCTAAAAACGTTTGGCGAAAAACTGACCGGGGGAGCCTTGACCTAGTATTCCCAATTACCAGCCAAAGCAATCTCAACCTTCGAAGAGATGGTGGATAAGTTCATCACAGCACATGCCGGCGCTAAAAAGACAGAAGCAAAGGTAAACGACATCTTCGCCATCAGACAGACCACGGGCGAGGGCCTCAGAGACTTCCTCGCCAGGTTCAACAGGGTAAGAACGAGCCTACCGAACGTGTCAGAAGGCATGGCGGTAGCGGCCTTCCAGAACGGACTCAGCAGGGACGGCTCTAGAGCTACCAAAAAACTGCTAAGCCGGCTCATGAAGTATCCCCCCACAACCCGGGACGAGATCCATAATGCCTACTGCGCCGAGGTACGGGCAGACGAGGAGGATCTCAACGGACCGACCCGATGGCTAGCCGTCGTACATCCGGACACAAGGAGAGATAGATGACACGAGGGACGCTAGGAACTTCCCCCTCGCCCCAGTAAAGAGCGACACCAACCTTACATGAGGTCACCTCTTCCGCCCCCTCGCCATGCAGATGCTCTGCAATGCCACCTCGCCCCACTCAGAAATGAACGAGGTACGCCCCTTTTACTTTCTTCGCATAACTTCCGTGTCTCTCCTTCAGAAATCGTGTACCACTAGAGAAGCTCGGCACCAAGGTGCAGTGGCCCCAAAAGATGAAATTAGACCCTTCCACAAAAAAAATCAAACGTCATGTGTGAGTTCCACCAAGAATGGAGGAACAGGACCGAAGATTGCATCGGCCTACGACAAGAAGTCGTCAGGATGTTAAACCAAGGGTACCTGAAGGAGCTACTCAGCGACAAAGGGAAAGCCAATTTTGCACGTGGACGAGAGCACTCCCGTGGACCTCCAAAACCACCCTCTCCAACACGCACGGTGAACATGATCATCGGAGAAGGAAATGACGTCGCCATTAATCATGTCAAATTCGCCAACACGCACAAACTGAATAGGACCATCTCCCACGAACGGTATGATAACCTCGAAGGAAGTATCACCTTCGATAAGTCTGACGCCGACGGTTTGTGTATCCCTCATTATGATGCTTTAGTTATTATTTTATGTATCATCGATACGGATGTCAGGAGAGTCATGATCGATGACAGAAGCGGCGCCTGCATCATCCATCCAAGAGTCCTCTCACAGATGGGACTCGAAGACAGGATAATCGCCCGCTGCATAACTCTAACTAGTTTTAACAATGCAGTGGAACATACATCAGTGGAAGTGACCCTACCCGTCCTCGCAGAGGGAGTCACGCTGGAAACTACTTTCCATGTGATGAACCAGGAGACAGCCTACAACGTCATCATCGGGCGCCCATGGATACATGCCATGCGAGCGGTCCTCTCGAGCTTGTATCAAATGGTCAAATTCCCTACCCCATGGAGAATATTCAGCATTAAAGGAGAGCCGCGCACAACGCATGAGTTCTATAAAATAGCACAAGACTGCGCCCACACTCGGCAATTGCATGGGGCGAGGGCATAAGCATAGCAATCAGCCATGTCGGGGACCCAAGCGGACCCGACGACCAATGCCATCAGAGACCCAGACGTTGTGGAAGCCTGCAAAGCTACGGTCGAGGATCTTAACCCAGTTTAACTAGATCATGATTGTCACGCCCCAAATCGAGGGACATGACCGGCGCCTGACCGGGTTGCCCCAGTCAAGCGGACCTGGGTGCCTTTCATTCCCACGCGTTACCCCTGTGATGACCGTTTCTCATTAACCAAATATATTACTAATCATAATTGATTTCACATTAAACAAATAAAACTATACGAGTGATTCATTAACAAGATTTCAATTTTTACAACGCCCGACATAACACAATATATATACATAAGACTGGAGTCCCACGGTTTACATGTCTACAGAGCCTCTAGGATACAAAAGGGAAATACAATACTTGCCGGTAACAAGGCTCCGGCTATACCTTACAAAACCAAAATGAAATCTAAACCGAGTGGCATGAACCACACAAGACCCCGAGGAAGAAAGGGGCTCACCAAAACGGGCAGTGGAAGGAGAAGGATACTACTGCCGATGAGCTGAAGTGCCTGCTACTGATCCACCTACAATCATAACACGAATGTAGCGCCCCCGGCAAAAGGGACGTCAATACACTTGAATTGTACTGGTATGTATGGACAAACTTTGTCCCAAGTAAACTCAAGCCATTAAATTACATCAACAATTAATTAAGCCAACCAACCATGTTTCCACATTTTCCTTATTTCAAATAATTCTCAACACAAAGCACTTTCTACAATCAACCAATTTAACAATAACCAATCAATCACGTAAAGCACAAGTAGTCAAACAAAGGGGCAATCAGTGCCCCACAGGTTGCAAACTCTCCTGCTGTCTCCTTTCACAATTTCACATTATTGATTTTTGTATCAATTTTCAATAGCGATTTCGATCGCTTTCCATCCTTATTGCCCCCGACCACCCTTATTACCTCGGCCACCCTTATCACCCCAACCCACACCTTATTTCACCACGTTGCGGCGCGCAACACGACCCCGCCTTACACTTGAAAACACAACAATTTCAAACAGCAGATAAGGTACTACACACAATTTCAACAAGTTCAAATAAGCAACTTGCACATTGTTTCATGTTCTCAATTACTTATCAAGCCAATATCACAACCAAGTTACAATATTTCCATAATCAAGAATATTCACACAAGTATGTTCAACAATTTTCCACAATTCAAGTGTTTCATCTCTTTCCACAATAAACCAATTCTCGAGTGTTTCGTTTCCTTTCCATTCCACAAAGTGCCATATAGGCCATCATAAGTATTATTCACATATCTTTACCCAATTCAACTCTCATTTAACTTTCGGTTCATATTCTATACCACATCACTCATATTTCAACAACAACTTTGAGAATTTCACACAATTTGTCAAATTAACATTAACCAAGCAATTTTCACACATATAGGCGATTTCACAAGAATCAAAATTAGCCATACATACCTGGTGATGAATTTTCTTCCTACTTTATGCTTACCCAAGCTATCTTACTCTTGCCAACCTTGTTCTTGAAGACTCTTACTTCTACTCACTTCTTTTTACTAGAAATCAAGTTCAATAATCATGCATGAGTGTGAAAATTCTATTTTCAAAAGCTATTATATGCAAACCTCTCTTTACCCAATTTAAAACTGAAAATCAAAGAAAATGGTTAGGGTTTTTACCTTGAAAAGATTGGGGAAGTTGAATCCTTGACCTAGGATCCCTTGGAATTAAATGGTTGGAACAATCTTTGAAGATGAAAGATTTCTCTCTCTAAAAACCCTCTCTTCTCTCTCTAATTTTGGTGAGATGATATGATAAAATGAAGAAGAAAGGTGTTATATTAAAGAAGAGATCGGGTCAAAATGTTACAAAATCTGGGCCGGGGTCGAATCTGCGGTGCACTTTGCGACCGCAGAATCAACATGCGGTCCGCATAGTGACCGCAGAATGGCCTCAAAAATTACTCCAGCTCTGTTACCGAATACGGCCATTATGCGGTCCGCATTCCTGATCTGCGGTCGCAAAGTAGACCGCAGATTCACTATGCGATCGCAATTTTGACCGCATTATTGACACGATTTTGGGCAACTCTCTGGAACGTTTTGCGGCAAGAATGCGGTCCGCATGACAGGTTTGCGGTCGCATTCTTGACCGCATATTTGACACTTTTCGAAAAAATTAATTCTCTACATTTTGAAACTTAAATCACTACCAAGGGTCCGAACCGCGGCTCGCAAGCTCGCCGCGAAGAATTCTACGCATTCCTAACACATTATTCGGACCATGACACCACAGCTACTAGGTTTTATGCACAAAAATTTTACGGGGCCTTACAATGATGACCCCGAAAAGAAGGCATACATCGGCCACGGGCTCGTCGACCGGGGTAAGTATCATGAATTTTTGACTAAACACGCTCACATGTTTGCTTTTTCCCATGCAGACATGCCAGGTATCTCGCCAGATATCGCCACCCACCGGCTCAACGTGGCCCCATTACATCCACCATAAGGCAAATCACGAGAAAATTCAACGCCGCAATCAATGAGGCAGTCCACGAAGAAGTAGACAAGTTGCTAGCCAACGGCTCCATCAGGGAGTCGAAATACTCGCAATGGGACGCCAACGTAGTGATGGAAAAAAAGAAGAGCAGAAAATGGAGGATGTGCATGGACTTCACCGACCTAAACAAGGCCTGCCCTAAGGATTCCTTCCCCTTACCTCACATCGATCAACTGATCGACACTACTGCCGGACATGAACTACTAAGTTTCTTGGACGCATACTCTGGCTATAACCAAATCCTAATGGCCGAGGAAGATTAGGAGAAACCCACATTCATCACACACCAAGGTACCTACTGTTACAGGGTGATGCCCTTCGGGCTAAAGAACGCAGGGGCTACTTGCCAAAGGTTGGTCACTAAGATATTCAAGGAGCAACTTGGGAAAACCATGGAGATTTACATCGACGACATGCTAGTGAAATCGGCAAGGAAGGAGGATCTCATCGACCACTTGCGAGAAGCCTTCAAGATACTGAACAAATACAGAATGAAGCTGAACCCCGAGAAATGCACCTTCGGCGTAGCGTCAGGAAAGTTCCTTGGTTTTATCGTATCTCAAAGAGTGATCGAAGTCAACCCCAACCAGATCAAGGCAATCGCCTCGATCCCGAATCACTCAGCAGCAAGAAACAGGTTTAGAAGTTGACTGGCCGAATAGCCACCCTCTCTTGCTTCATCTCTCGATCGTCAGATAGATGCCACAAATTCTTCAGCGTGCTAAGAAAAGACAAAAATTTCCACTGGAATGACGAATGCGTCAAAGCCCTACAAGAACTGAAGGCATATCTATCGTCGCCACCATTGCTGTCAAAAGCGAAGCCGGGTGAACCTTTGCTGACATATCTAGCCGTATTAGAGGTCACGGTCAACGCGGTACTCGTCCGTGAAGAAAAAGGTACACAATCATCTATCTATTACATTAGCAAAACCCTAATGACGCCAAAACGCGATACCCGCACCTCGAGAAATTGGCTTTGGCACTGGTCACGGCTTTGAGAAAGATAAGACCCTACTTCCAGTGTCACCCCATCAGAGTAGTGACCACTTTCCCTCTGAGAAGCATCCTGCACAAGCCCGAACTATCGGGCCGTCTCACTATATGGGACTTAGAGCTCAGCGAGCATGACATCACCTATATCCCCAGAACCGCCATCAAGTTACAAGTCCTTGCCGACTTCGTGGCCGATTTCAGTGTCAAAATCTCACTAGAGGCAGAGAAGGAAGCCCTGCAAGCCGCTCCAAACACTGACCCCTGGATACTCTACATCGATGGGGCCACAAACACCTCGGGATCGGGACTGGGACTCGTCCTCGAAGTCCCCACGGGCGAATTCATTCGCCAGTCCATACGATGTCCCAAGATGACTAACAACGAGGCAGAGTACGAAGCTATTATTGCAGGTTTAAAATTAGCCATCAGGTACGGAGCTTACCGACTGGTCCTACATTGCAACTCACAACTTGTGGTAAATCAAGTCACCAGGACTTATCAGGTCAAGGAACAGATACTGTAAAAATACCGAGTGGAGATCTGCAAACTGATGGCCTAATTCGACGAATGCCGCTTCGAACAAGTTCGTAGGGTACACAACACTGAAGCAGACGGATTGGCTAAATTGCCCGCGGCAGCCACCAACCTAAATAAAGAGAGCACCGTCACCCTCCTACACTCTGCAATAGACCACACCGAGGTACTTTTCCTGCATCTGACTTGGGACTAGCACAATCAATTGTATCATATTTGCAGGATGGAAACCAACCACACGACAAAAAAGAAGCAAGAAAGCTTCGCACACAAGCAGCGAGGTACTGTTTGGTGAATAACGACCTCTACAAAAGAACTTTTGGAGGGCCCCTGGCTAAGTGCCTAGGCCCCAACTAGACGATGCCGGTGTCAGAGGAAGTCCACGAACGTCATTGCGGCGCTCATACAGGCAATTGAGCGCTCGTGCGATGTCTAATACGAGTCGGATACTATTGGCCCACCATGAAAAAGGACGCGGCGGAATACGTTCGCCAATGCAAAAAAATGTCAAAAGTTCGCCCCTCTGATACATCAGCCAGGAGAACCCCTCCACCGAGTCACGTCACCATGGCCCTTCATCAAATGGGGCATGGACATAGTCGGAGCACTACCTGTCGGACGAGGGAAGGTACGCTTCTTATTATTTTTAACTGACTATTTCTCCAAGTAGGTGGAAGCAGGTGCGTACGCCCAGATCCGGGAGCAAGAAGTCATAGCCTTAATATGGAAGAACATCATATGCCGTTTTGGCATCTCCAAAGAGATATCCTACGACAATGGACGACAGTTCATAGGACAAAAGACAACTGACTTCTTCGATAAATGGTGCATCAAAAGAATACTCTCAACGCCATATCATCCAGATGCCAACGGTCAGTCAGAGTAGTCCAACAAAACCATGCTAAACATTTTGAAGAAAAAGCTCGAAGACGCCAAAGGATTGTGGCCCGAGCTACTACCAGAAGTATTATGGGCACAAAGGACTACCCCCAAATCCTCCACAGAAGACACTCCCTACTTATTGGTCTACGAGATCGATGCCATCATACCAGTCAAAGTTGGCGAACCAAGCCTAAGGTACTCGCACACAAGCAGAGAAGAGAACGATGCGAACCAACTAGAAGATTTAGATGAAGCCGAAGAAAGGAGGGAAATGGCCCAGATCAGGCTAATGGCCCAAAAATAGTAGGTCGAGAGATACTACAACAAAAGAACAAAAATCCGTCTGCTCAAGATAGGCGACTATGTGTTAAGGGCCAAGACATTGGCATCCAAAGACCCTAATGAAGGAAAGTAGGGCACCAATTGGGACGGACCCTACAATATCATCGCAGCTGCGGACAAAGGCTCCTTCAAGTTAGAAACCATGAACAGGAAGATACTCCAAAACAACTGGAACATACAGGGTATCCCCCAAGCCCTACTATTTTTCCCTCATCCGATTTTTGTCCCAATTGGGTTTTCTCGGAGAGGTTTTTAATGAGGCGGCGAAGGAGATACTCGGAAATGTTTAGAGGTTCGAATCAGATACTCCAAGCGTACCGGCGATCGGCATGAATGGCATATCACAGGGACTAGGGCTACGACCATCTCCAATGTATGAAAGGCTACGACCATCTCCAATGTATGAAAGGCTGTGGCCATCTCCAATGAATGAAAGGCTACGGCCATCTCCAATGCATGAAAAGCTACGACCATCTCCAATGTATGAAAGGCTACAGGCATATCCAATGTATGAAAGGCTACGGCCAACTCCAATGTATGAAAGGCTATGGTCATCTCCAACGTATGAAAGGATACGGCCGTCTCCAATGTATGAAAGGATATGGCCATCTCCAATGTACGAAAAGCTACGGCCACCCAAACGAACAAAAAACTAACGCCCTAACGATGTGAAGAAAGACTACGATCGTTATCAATAAATGAAAGGCTACAACCATCCATATGAACAAAGGACTAAGGTCCTGATGGCATAAGGAAAGGTTACGGCCACCCATACGAACAAAAGGCTAAGGCCCTAACGACGTGAAGAAAGACTATGGTCATTCTCAATAAACGGAAGGCTACGGCCACCCATATGAACAAAGGGCTAAGGTCCTGATGGCGGAAGGAAAGGCTACGACCGCCCATACAAACAAAAGGCTAAGGCCCTGACGACATGAGGAAAAACTACGGTCACCTCCAATAAATGCGAAAGGCTAAGGCCTCGACGATATAAGGAAAGACTACGGTCGCCTCCAATAAATGCAAAGGGCTAAGGCCTCGACGATGTAAGGAGAGACTACAGTCACCTCCAATAAATACAAAAGTCTAAGGCCTCGACGATGTAAGGAGAGACTACGGTCGCCCCCAATACAAGCGTAAAGGTTTAAGGCCCTAACAGCCTACGAAAAGACTATGATAAATAAAAGGCAACGCCACAAACAATATAGAAGTCGCAAAAGAAGACACAAAAACGCAAGCAGTTCCCATTAAATCATCATAAATCATATTAATAAATTACAAAGTTACAAAATGGTCTCGATTACAAAAAAGAAGAAAGATCCTAGCTAACCACCATGACCCCCATCGTCTCCCTCCGCGCCGGCCGCACCGTCATTACGGTCCCCATCGCCTTCGTCCTGGAATACCCTATCGATCCAGGATCCGGTGCCCAGCTGGTCCACATCCGCAAAGGAACCGCCTGTTTGGTCCGAAGAGTTGGGGTCATAACCACAAGCCTCACCTGCAACTCTGACGAGGCGATGCTGAGATTTGACCTCTGTCTCAGTGGCTCTACCGGCGGCCAATAGCTTCTGAAACACAGCCCGCCTCGCCTCAACGTATACGAGCATATCATGAGCCTCGCGGGACATATCACTAGTCGGGGCAACGATCTCCGCCTGCTGAGGGACAGCCACCTCGACCATTGCGGTCTTGAGCTCTGCGGTAAGAGCATCAACCCTGGCACACAACTCTGCCGCCTCCACCATCGCCAAACGACCGAGGTCCAACTCCCCCTCTCGCTGCTGGAGAAGACTCTCCAACTCAGTGTTTCGGGCCACAGCGGCCATTAGGTCCGCGTCCGTCCTCTCCAGTTGGGCCGTGCGCTTCTGCAACTGCTCCTCTGCCAGCCTCAAGCCCTCACAAAAAACTCGAAACTGAGGGTCTTGAGTATAGACGTCTACTGGTTCCACGTCCAAGCAACGGTCGTAGTCAATATAACTTGGTTTAATAAGTCCAAGATCGATCCCACAGAGAATTAACCTACCAATTGCAACTTTCACAACCCCAAAAGTACTTACGAATCAAGTTCCCAAACTTTGAATATATGTATGTGTGGATTCGAACAACCACTTTGCAAGAATTAAAGAATGCTTTAAAAGAAAGAATTGAATGTTGAATGAAATAATATAGAGAAAGACTAAGGTATTGATTTCCCCTATTGACGGAATCCCTTATCGTTATGCTCTTACAAATTGTTAATACATTCTATCAATCATGAACGCTATGTGTATCGTAACCCTCTCCCGAGCAATTACAATAATTTACTAGTGCACTCTCCCGAGCTACCCTAGCTAGCTTTAATTTGAATAGTTCACTTTAGATTGCACCCAAGACTTCGTTATTCCTAATCCCGTCTTTACGCCTAAAATTATAGATTCCTCTAATAACCTAGGTGTGGTGTTGTTCAACAATAAACCTAAATATGTACTCTTTTCCAAGTTATGCACACTAAATAGGCACCGCTAATTGGGACGTCTACCAATTAACTACAATAAGAATGAAGTTGAACAAATAGAAATCTAAGTCACAATTTGTAATCACATAAACGATAAGTTCATCTATCAATAGGTTCCATCAAAACCTTAGAAAAGAATTTAGTTACTCATGCTTGAAGAAACAAGAATAATAATTGAAATCATAAAGAATTGCTTGATATAAAATAATAGAAAGAGTTTGAGAGGAATCTCTCCTACTAAACCTTGCAAAAGTATTGAAGAAATAAAGTACATGCCTCTATGGGGCAAACTAGGAGTTTATATAGAGGTTTTAGGGCTAAAAAACTAAATTAGAGTCCAACTAGGATTACTGCCGCTGGGACCTCCGCGGTTCGTTCGCGGCCGCGAGCGGACCGCGAACAGTCAAACTTCAGAGGGCTTCGTTTTTCGCGGTTCATCCGCGACCGCGAGTGGACCGCGGATGAACAGTGCTTCTGTTTCTTTACTGCTTCGTCCAGCCCTCTTCACTTTAGCTCTTCTCTTGGCCTTTTCATCAACTTATGGCTTCAAAATGGCTTTTTAAGGCATACAATGCATCACATGTACCTGTAAAACACAATCAAACACTAATCAAAGCATTTTGTCCTCTTAACAACATTATTCTCATAATAAAGTGTGATTATTTAGGGTATAATTATAGTCAAATTCACCTATTATCAATACCCCACACTTAAACCTTTGCTCGTCCTCGAGCAACCTTTAATCACACCTTAGGCCAATTAAAAAAATTTTGTCTCCCCCAAAATATGTCACAAAAGCTATTATACATGAACAACCTAAGATATGCATAATCTTTACTTAACTGTAAATTCTCATGCCCGCACATTATTACTTACTCTACTTATTACCAAAATCTTGCAAATTTACCTTCTTCCTCTTGAATTACATGCCCTCACAAAAGTTATTGAGAGAAGTTCCCACACATTAACAATTCAAATACATGGAACTTATAGATATCGGAAAAATTCACTCACTCTCAACAAAGAACATTTATATGAATACAGACACACCCTAGGCTTGCCCCTAGTGTAATACTCCACTAATCGAGTTATCCAATCATAGATCAAGAGGTCTTTAAGGGTTGTAATGTAGGCTATGGGACGGGTAGGATACTTTTGGGTATAGTGACTAGCCTCCCTAAGCACTTTTCTTTTCTCTTTCACCACTTTCCCTTTTAGTTTTCTTCCTTATGTCTCCCGAAAACATTTATTCACCTTTATTTACTTTTAATCCCCATTTTTTCTTTTGTTGGTGTAACTGGCCTTTGTAATTTTCATATATACATTGATATAGCTCTTTTTCTCATTGCTTTGCAACACATTTATATTATTTTGGCCAGCTTACTAATTTCTACCATTCATTCTTGATTTTCCCTTTTCAATTTCCCTTCACCCCACACTTAAACTTTTGCATATTCATTACAATACAAGTGCTTCTAGGAGGTAAAGTAGAACAAATATAATAATTTGAAGAACATTCAAGGGTTATCAAAGAAATAGGCTTTAAGCTCAAAGGGGTTAACTAAGATATAATGTACGGGTGAATTCATGTCTATTGATATATGGGGTTACACAAAGAAATGCCTCTATCCTTTCTACAACCAAACAACTTCTATTTCGCTTTGCAAACACACAGGGCAAGTTCTAGGAATCATGTACAACATACAATGTAAGTAAAAACCTCACACACACATGGCATGCAACTCATTTGGAATCCGGTTTATCTACAAAATCCTATCAATGTTCAAGCAAGCATTATTGTGCAATTTAAGGCATATTGAGATTCTACAATCAAGCTTAGAAGATACATTCTCAAGTTCAATTTACGCTTTTGCTAATGTGCATATTCGGGGTTACATGTTGCCCTTTTACCTCTAATCCTAAGAAAAAAAAAAATCTACCTAACCCGGTTCAAATAAAAACCCTTGGAAAAGAACCGTGGTCAAAAGAAAAACCAAGGGGGAATGATACATTACCTATAAAAGGAAAATAGAAGATAGAAAAATTCCTACGTGGACTACTTCCCTCAAGAGTACTTGTCCTAAATAGTCCGTCATCAGGAAGAGTCCTCTACTTCTATTTTTTTTTGATTTTTAAAAATTTCTGCTTTTTTTGTATTTTTATTATTTTATATTACTTACTACACTAATATATACATCATGTACAAGATAAGTTTCCCACCCCACACTTAAAAATATGCCATGTCCTCATGGCATAAACAATATGAAAGCACAATAGGGTTTAAGAAAACTTACCTGTGACTCACTCGGAGTCGGAAACAGTGGATGGGTCGACATGGCATGCTCTCCCAAGTGCTCTGAACCATGCCATAAATCTGTTCTCTGACCGGGCTTGCCTAGTTGACATGGCATCTAGTCGTGTGTGTAGACCGTCAACTGAAGTGCGTAGAGCAGCCACTTCCTCCTCCATTGACCTCAGCATAGGTCGTGTGGAGTCGGATCTAGACATGCTTGCTCCGCGAGGAGCAGGCCTGGAAGGTCCAGCTGAATCCATGGAGTGGTTGGCCCGGGCCTCCGGTACAGGATCATCATCATCATCTAAGTCAATGGGTGTGGTGTCTCGTCCAACCCGAATAGTAGCAGCTCTAAATGGAGCTTTTGGTAGTAGCTCACCGTCAGTATCAGTAACTGGGGTGTGGTTGAGGAGACACAAGGTAGTGACAAGAGATGGGTAGTAGAAACCCTTGGCAGTGAGGGATCCCCTCAATACCATCTCGTCACTAATAACCCGGGCAATATCAACATCCCGGTGTGTTACCAAATACCAAGTCAACACAGCCCTATTAAAGTTAACATCTGTAGTGTTACTTGAGGGCAAAATGCGGTTGCAAATTATAGAGAACCAACATTTGGCAATGTGTGTGAAACAGTTAGAATGCAGAGTTTGGTTTCTAATCCATATTGGAGCACCATCTACACATAAGGCCTCAATTAGCATGTCCCATGTGACACCGGGCCTATCATGGTAATAATCAATATCACTCGTGTGTAGTGGTAGGCGAAGTACCTGCCGAATGGTGGGAATATGAGCATTTACTTGCTTACCTCTGACGAAAACTCGTCTCACCGAGGAGTACGGGGCGTTGGCATAGAATTCTCTGACCAGCATCTTGTTGACCTTAGTGGGTGTTTCAAAAAGGAACTCCATCTCTCGCCGTCGGATCTCATCATACATTTCCGGCTTTTCCGAGCGGATGGCTATTCTGTCCACTTCAACCTCTTGAAGCCACTTTTTGTTCGCTTTGATGTGAAATGCATTTTCCGCCCCTTCATCGGCAAACCGAGATTCATCATAAGTTGGTTTCCTGGATGAGCTAGCACCATGTCGTGGTCTTTTTGGAGCCATGATCCTGTACAATTAAGATAGCCAAAAAGTGTATAAACTGTTAGTTAGTGGAAGGCTACTCAGACTTCGCCATCCTTGATAATTCACAATTGACCATCAATTATGTGTAATTCCCGCAAACTCTTTATCTAACTCTTTCCTACATGCCCAATTGCGTACCCCACACTTAGTTCTTGGCACACATACTAGTACCCTATTGACTTAGTCCATCCCCAAAAAGTATTCAATAACCATTTTAAGAGTAGGCATTATGTCTCCTAATTTTCATTAGTCTATTACGCTCAATGTAATGTGCCCTAA
The DNA here is from genome assembly GCA_032618575.1 of Nicotiana noctiflora. Classification (NCBI taxonomy): domain Eukaryota; kingdom Viridiplantae; phylum Streptophyta; class Magnoliopsida; order Solanales; family Solanaceae; genus Nicotiana; species Nicotiana noctiflora. The sequence continues at coordinate 106,136 of JASVEL010000363.1, read as the reverse complement.
CTTAACCAACCAACACATATATATGGTAGAACTACTATTTGGGTTTCCAAATCATAAAATCAACACAATTGAAAACCCAATACCATTCTTCATCAAACATCAATCGTAGAACAATGTTCCTTAGAGTAATTTCATGGCAAGATTAAAAGCACAATGATAAACCACGCAACATTCATGAATGGACCCTAACTAATACTAACTAAATATTTATACAAACTAAACAATCAAAAGCTAAAAAAATTGGAACAAAATAAAAGAGAGAAGTAGAGAAACTTACAAGTTATAGTAATGGAGAAGTGGGGTGGAAGAAAGGGATGATTTGGAGAAGAGAGGGATGGGGATTTTTAGAGAGAAGGGAGAGGTTTTGAATTTAGAGAGAGAGAGAGATTTGAGAGGGGAGGGGCGGCTGATTTGAGTGTTGGGAAAGGGGGGTTAAGTTATTTTAGGGTTTAGAAAAGGGGGGAGGGAAAAAATAAAAAAAAAAACTTTAAATTTTTGGCCGACCGCGGAACTGACCGCGACGGTTCGCGGTTCGTTCGCGGCCGCGGATGGACCGCGAACAGTCGAGATTCAGAGAGGTCAGTTCTTCGCGGTTGGTTCGCGACCGCGGATGGACCGCGAACAGAGAAGTTCAGAGAGGGTATTTTTCCGCGGTTCATCCGCGGTCCGCGGGTGAACCGCGGACAGTGCTCCGTTATGAAAAAAATTCGACTGCTTCAGCAAAAGATTTTTTTTTTGTTTTGTTTTTTTTTTCTTTTTTTCCTTATTACTTACTACTAAGATTAAATTACTTACAACACGTTCGTGGGTTGCCTCCCACGTAGCTCCTGAGTTAACGTCGCGGCACGACTCAGCTTAGCGCATTTTACGGCTCGCTGGACCTGTTAGGTTCATCCAACTGCAATTCTATCTTGTCCTCCATATCATCCAGGCCTATATATTGTTTCAACCGCTGTCCGTTTACCTTAAATGTACGTGATCCATCCATAGTTTGAATTTCCACGGCTCCGGACTCAAATGCCTCAATTACCTTGAAGGGTCCTGACCACCTTGATTTCAATTTACCTGGGAACAGTCGTAATCTTGAATTGTATAGTAGTACCTTGTCCCCATTTTTGAAGGTACGCTCAACGATATTTTGATCATGGATCCGCTTCATCCTCTCTTTATACAATCTTGTATTTTCAAATGCTAGATACCGAAATTCTTCCAACTCATGCAATCCAGTCAACCTTGCTTTACCTGCTTCATCCAAGTTGAGATTCAATTGTTTCAGTGCCCACCACGCTTTATGTTCTAATTCAACCGGTAAGTGACAAGCTTTTCCGAACACCAATTTGTAAGGAGACATGCCAATGGGTGTTTTGAATGCTGTTCTATATGCCCATAGTGCGTCATCGAGCTTCCTGGACCAGTCGGTTCTTGTAGCGTTCACTGTTTTGGTCAATACACTTTTAATCTCCCTGTTGGAGACCTCAACTTGTCCGCTAGTTTGCGGGTGATATGGAGTGGCCACCTTGTGTTTAACATCATACTTGGCCAATAATTTCTCAAAGGCTCGGTTGCAAAAGTGTGTGCCCCCGTCACTAATGATGGCCCTTGGAGTCCCAAACCGGGTGAAAATATTCTTCTTCAAAAATCCCACTACCACCTTAGCATCATTGGTAGGTAGTGCGGCAGCTTCCACCCATTTGGACACGTAATCAACAGCAACAAGTATGTACTTATTTCCGTATGAGCTAATGAAGGGCCCCATGAAATCTATTCCCCAGACATCGAATACTTCCACCTGCTGGATTGGATTCATTGGCATCTCATGACGTCGAGAGATGTTTCCGGTGCGTTGACATTCGTTGCAACCTTTCACCCACAAGTGTGCATCCTTAAATACTGTCGGCCAATAGAAACCGGCCTCGAGTATTTTGGCAGCTGTACGAATTCCTCCAAAGTGCCCGCCGTATGCTGAAGCGTGACATGCCTGCAAAACAGAAGATTGTTCTATCTCGGGGACGCATCTCCGGATCATGTTATCAAGACATATCCTAAACAAGTATGGTTCATCCCAATAATAATACCGACTTTCACGAAAAAATCTTTTCCTCTGGACCGATGATAGGTCATAAGGAACAATGCCACTGGCCAGATAATTAGCGTAGTCAGCATACCATGGAGCTACCAGGAGAGTAGTTGTGAGCAATTGCTCATCTGGAAAGGTTTCCAGAATTTCCCCACTCTCTTTGACAAGTTCAGCTCCTTCAAGTCTTGACAAATGGTCGGCTACTTGATTCTCAGTGCCTTTTCTATCTCTGATTTCGAGGTCGAACTCTTGGAGAAGCAACACCCAACGAATTAGGCGTGGCTTAGAGTCCTTTTTATCAATTAGATATCTTAAAGCTGCATGGTCCGTGTAGACGATTACCTTTGATCCTATGAGATAGGACCGAAATTTGTCGAATGCAAACACAACCGCTAGCATCTCCTTTTCCGTCACTGTGTAGTTTAGCTGTGCTCCACTCGGAGTTCTGCTTGCATAGTATATTGGATGCATCAGCTTCTCTTTCCTCTGGCCCAGTACTGCCCCCACTGCATAATCACTTGCATCGCACATTAACTCAAACGGTTGATCCCAGTCTGGGGCAATGATGATGGGTGCTGTGACCAGCCTCTTTTTCAATTCCTCAAAAGCAATCCTGCATTCGTCAGTAAAAACAAAAGAATGGTCTTTCTCAAGTAACTTACAGAGAGGGTTTGATATTTTGGAGAAGTCTTTAATGAACCTCCGGTAAAAACCGGCGTGTCCAAGAAAGCTTCTTATGGCCCCGACGGATGTTGGTGGAGGCAACTTTGCAATGATGTCGACTTTAGCACGGTCCACCTCAATGCCTTTGCTTGAAACCCTGTGCCCAAGTACTATACCTTCTTGAACCATAAAGTGGCACTTCTCCCAGTTTAGTACTAAGTTTGTTTCCATGCATCTTTGTAATACTCTATTCAGATTGGCCAGGCATTCGTCGAATGAATTTCCAACCACCGAGAAATCATCCATGAACACTTCCATAATGTCTTCCACCATGTCGGTGAAAATAGCCATCATGCACCTTTGAAAAGTGGCAGGTGCATTGCATAGTCCGAATGGCATCCTCCTGAAGGCGAAGATACCATAAGGGCATGTGAAGGAGGTCTTCTCTCTATCTTCGGGGGCTATGGAGATTTGATTGTACCCCGAGTATCCATCCAGAAAGCAAAAGTGAGATCTCCCTGCCAACCTGTCAAGCATTTGATCAATGAAGGGAAGTGGGAAGTGATCCTTGCGAGTGGCTAGATTCAGTTTCCTGTAGTCCATGCATATTCTCCATCCGGTGACGGTTCTTGTTGAGATCAGTTCATTGTTGTCGTTTTTCACCACCCTCATGCCTCCTTTCTTGGGTACACATTGGACCGGACTCACCCAGCTGCTGTCTGAGATTGGGAAGATTATTCCTGCATCTAGCCACTTTATTACTTCCTTCTTCACCACTTCCTTCATGTTGGGGTTCAGCCTTCTTTGATGTTCCCTGGAAGGTTTGTGTCCATCTTCCAGGAGGATTTTATGCATGCAATAGGTTGGGCTGATCCCTTTTATGTCTGCCATGGTCCACCCGATGGCAGTCTTGCATTCCTTGAGTACCTGTATAAGCTTTTGAGCCTGCACATCTAACAAACTAGATGAGATAATAACAGGTAATGTGGAGTTAGGGCCTAAATACTCATATCCGAGATGTGATGGTAGTGGTTTAAGTTCAAGCTTCGGTGGCTCTTCTATGGATGGCTTTGCTGGTGGGTTTTCTCTCTTTTCTAGGTGTAGGGGTTCGAATTCGATCTCTCGCTTCCAAAATCCCTTGCCTTCCAAGGATAATACCCATTCGGCCAGACATTCACCATTTACCTCTTCCATGTTCATCAGGCATGCTTGCAGTGGGTCTTCGATAGTCAATTCTGCATCGTCGGTTTCCACTATTACATCGACCGCATCAACTAGAGAGCAATTTGCAAACTCGCTAGGGCGCCTCATGGATTTTTGCACATTGAAGATGATCTCCTCATCATTCAACCTCATCTTGAGTTCCCCGGTTTCACAATCAATTATGGCTCTCCCGGTGGCTAGGAATGGTCTTCCCAGGATTATGGTAATTTCTTCGTCGACCTTGCAATCAAGAATAACAAAATCGGCGGGAAACACGAACTTCCCAACCTAGATTAGCACATCATCTATAATACCAAATGGACGCTTAACCATCCTGTCAGCAAGCTATAAAAGCATAGAGGTGGGTCTGGCTCTCCCAATACCTAACCTCTTATAGATAACTAAGGGCATGAGATTAATGCTTGCCCCCAAATCACATAAAGCTTTAGTAAAGGCATAATTCCCTATAGTGCATGGGATGGTGAAGCTACCTGGATCAGATAGCTTCTCAGCAATGGGTCTGGAGACTACTGCACTACAAGTCTGGGTGAGTGTAACTGTGGCCAAGTCTTGGAAATCAAATTTCCGCGACATCAAATCCTTCATCATCTTAGCATAACCAGGCATTTCTTTTAAAGCTTCGATTAATGGAATGTTTACCTGGATTTGCTTGAGCATCTCGAAGAACTTTTTGTATTGCTCCTCTTTTTGGTGTTTGGCCAACCTTTGGGGGAATGGTGGTGGAGGCCTCTTCTTCCCGGTGACTTGGGATTTTTCTTTTTCTATCACTTTCTCATCAACCTGCTGCTCTACCTGTTCGGCTACTTTTTCCGCTCCCTGTTGTGCTTCTTTATTATCGGCAATTGGCTGGACTGTGGCTTTTGTCAATCCTGTGGATTCATCCAGTTCAATGTGCAATGGCGCAGGTGTCTCAGCCTGTCTGTCAATTTTCTCATTTTCATTCTCAGCATCAAGATCTCTACCGCTTCTCAGAGTCACTGCCATTATTTGCTTTGGGATTTGGTCCTTTGGGTTCTTTTGTGTATCTGCAGGTAATGTCCCTTGAGGATGATTGTTAAGTGACATAGCAATCTGCCCCATCTGCACTTCCATATTTTTGATCGCTGCATCATGTGCATCTATTCTTTCATTGGTCTTAGCATTTGACCCAATTACTTGCTGCATCATAGCTTCCAACCTTGCAAACCCATCGTCATGCTTGCCCCCATGTGGTGGTGGGGGTGGATGATATCCCTGCTGGTGATTGCCGAAATTCTGAGGTCTAGGATATGGAGCCATATTGTGTGGTGGCCTCATACCTGCTGCATTGAATTGTGGCTGGGGAGGTCTGTATTGCATTGGAGCCTGTTGGCCCGAGTTTTGATTACCTTGTCGCTGTCCTCCATAGTTAGCCACATAGTTCATATCTTCATGCTGATGATGATGTTCTTGGTCTGCAGCCCATGGATTACCTATGGGTTGGCTAATGCAAGATGTGCATAAACCACCATTGGTAGTATCTACAATGTGAACTTGCTGCTTAACCCATGATTCTTCCACCTTCTTTGTCAGGATGCTCATTTGTGTCAATAAAGTTGCCACGTTCTCCTACAGAGTGTTGGATGGATCCAGAGGTACCGAGTGTACTACTGGTGTGATAGGAGCATTCCTGGACGTCCACCCGGAATTTTGAGCCATCTTGTCTAGCAAATTTTGGCCCTCTCTCCAAGTCTTGCTCAGAAAAGCCCCACCTGCTGAAGCATCTACAATATTCTTCATACTGTCTGAAAGTCCCATGTAGAACCTTTGACCCAACATCTGTTCAGGGATTCCATGGTGAGGACACATAACAAGCATGCCTTTGAATCTCCCCCAAGTTTCATGTAATGTTTCCAATGGTTTCTGTTTGAAGCTCACAATCTCATCAATTTGTTGAGCTGTTTTGTTGGGTGGATGGAACTTGTTGTGGAATTGTTTGACTAACTCATCCCAAGTTGCAATGGAGTTTATTGGGAGTGAGTTTAGCCATATCTGTGCTGCTCCTGTAACTGAGAACGGAAAAAGTAATAATTTGATAGCTTCCGGAGTTACATTCGGTTGCCTTTGTGTTTTGCATATTGATAGAAAGTTCTTGAGGTGCTGCTGTGGATCTTCAACCTGAGACCCAGAGAATAATCCCTTGTTTTGCAACAAGTGAAGCATGTTGTTAGTAATCTGGAAAGACTCAGCTTGAATTGTTGGCACAACGATGGCAGTTGCCAAATTATCCGCTGTGGGTTGTGCCCGGTCGAACAATGCACCTTCTTGTGCCTCCTGTGCCTCTTGCATGTTTAGCCCGACTTGCTGGTTTTGAGCGTTCATGTCACCCATGTCGAAGTCTAGTTTGATTGGTTGTTGAGATTGTTGAATTTGTTTGATGGCTTTGTTGCGCACCCGGAAGGTTTGCTCGGGGTCTGAGAGTCCTTCAATTAGTTCTCCAGTCCTTGCAGATTTTCTAGGCATGCACCCGAATACCCAAATCAACAAACGTCAAAATATTCAATGTAGAGTGTAGAAAGAACCTGAATACACAAGAATCTTGAAGTTCTGGCAATGGCAATTGATAATTCCGTTAATTCCCCGGCAACGGCGCCAAAATTGGTTCCACGTCCAAGCAACGGTCGTAGTCAATATAACTTGGTTTAATAAGTCCAAGATCGATCCCACAGAGAATTAACCTACCAATTGCAACTTTCACAACCCCAAAAGTACTTACGAATCAAGTTCCCAAACTTTGAATATATGTATGTGTGGATTCGAACAACTACTTTGCAAGAATTAAAGAATGCTTTAAAAGAAAGAATTGAATGTTGAATGAAATAATATAGAGAAAGACTAAGGTATTGATTTCCCCTATTGACGGAATCCCTTATCGTTATGCTCTTACAAATTGTTAATACATTCTATCAATCATGAACGCTATGTGTATCGTAACCCTCTCCCGAGCAATTACAATAATTTACTAGTGCACTCTCCCGAGCTACCCTAGCTAGCTTTAATTTGAATAGTTCACTTTAGATTGCACCCAAGACTTCGTTATTCCTAACCCCGTCTTTACGCCTAAAATTATAGATTCCTCTAATAACCTAGGTGTGGTGTTGTTCAACAATAAACCTAAATATGCACTATTTTCCAAGTTATGCACACTAAATAGGCACCGCTAATTGGGACGTCTACCAATTAACTACAATAAGAATGAAGTTGAACAAATAGAAATCTAAGTCACAATTTGTAATCACATAAACGATAAGTTCATCTATCAATAGGTTCCATCAAAACCTTAGAAAAGAATTTAGCTACTCATGCTTGACGAAACAAGAATAATAATTGAAATCATAAAGAATTGCTTGATATAAATAATAGAAAGAGTTTGAGAGGAATCTCTCCTACAAAACCTTGCAAAAGTATTGAAGAAATAAAGTACATGCCTCTATGGGGCAAACTAGGAGTTTATATAGAGGTTTTAGGGCTAAAACACTAAATTAGAGTCCAACTGGGATTACTGCCGCTGGGACCTCCGCGGTTCGTTCGCGGCCGCGAGCGGACCGCGAACAGTCAAACTTCAGAGGGCTTCGTTTTTCGCGGTTCATCCGCGACCGCGAGTGGACCGCGGATGAACAGTGCTTCTGTTTCTTTACTGCTTCGTCCAGCCCTCTTCACTTTAGCTCTTCTCTTGGCCTTTTCATCAACTTATGGCTTCAAAATGGCTTTTTAAGGCATCCAATGCATCACATGTACCTGTAAAACACAATCAAACACTAATCAAAGCATTTTGTCCTCTTAACAACATTATTCTCATAATAAAGTGTGATTATTTAGGGTATAATTATAGTCAAATTCACCTATTATCATCTACCAGCGTCTGGTGGTTATCCCAGACCTTTCGATACTTCCGCTTTTCGAAGGGCAGCAGCCTTTTTTCGCTCCCTCTGGCCCCACTCCACCTCCAAGATGAGGGTTTGGGAAAAAGGTGAAAAGAAGACAAGTCAAAACGACACAAAAACCTCAGGACTCATAGGAAAACTACGCAAAGCAACGACCAAGTCATACATGTAGGGCGACGCCGGCGACTCGACGAGATAGGTCTCTATCTGTCACGACCCAAACCCCGGCCGTGATGGCGCCCAACACAATGCTAGGCAAGCCCGACCATGTTATCCACTAAACCAGCCAATTATTAATTATAGATGATCAATTTAAACTTAAATAGCAAGTTTTCATATCAAAATGATAAACATGAAGGTAGAAGCATACAAAATACGGTCCCAACCAAATTGTGGTGTCACAAGTCTGAGCCTCTACAGATAAAACAGCCTATACAAACAAGTCTAGTCAAAATGAAGACAACAAAATGATAAAGAAGGAGAAAACAGGTTCTGCGGACGTCGGCAGCTCAACTGCTCTCTAGCGCCTGTGAATCTGCAAAAAAAGTGCAGGGGAGTGGGGTGAGTATATTTCAACTCAGTGAGTAACAATAATAAACAATAACTGAAAATAAGAACACCGGTACTATCACTAAACAGTTCTAAGGGCAACCTCACAGGTAAGTCATCACTACGGTGAATACTCTCATTTCCAGTCCACATCTATCTCAACAAGGTCCCACACTGACCTAATCCTCACCCGTACCGCTACGGTGTACAGCCAACTCAATGTATGTAACTGTGTACATATGTTTATAATGTATAAGTACATAGGTACATATATGGATATGTATAAATATAATGCTGCGGCGTGCAGCCCGCTCAAATATATATAACGCTGCGGTGCAGCCCGCTCCAATTAACGTCGACAGCGCTCATTGGGGTGTATACAGACTTCAGAGGGTCTCCCTGGTCCCATGCGCTATGATGCTGCGGCGTACAGCCCGATCCACTCATATGTTACTGCGGCGTGCAGTCCGATCCAATATATATATACACATCTAGTTATACTGCTGTGACGCGCAGCCCAATCCCATAATATACTCCAGCGCCGACTGAGAATGTGTGCAGACTCAGACTCCGAAGGGGCTCCTACAACCCAAGCGCAATAATACTACCTTCCTCGGTCTGGGCCAACTCTGCAACACAACTTTAAGATGCTGAGCATGCTTCTCCTGGCTACGAGAGTACACCGGGATATCATCTATGAACACAATCGTGAAGGAGTCCAAATACGGACAAAATACACTGTTTATCAGATGCATGAACGCGGCTAGGGCATTGGTTAGCCCAAAAGACATCACAAGAAACTCATAATGCCCATACCTCGTCCTGAAGGATGTCTTCATAATATCAGACTCTCTAATCTTCAGTTGGTGGTAGCCTAGACGAAAATCAATCTTCGAGAATACCCTAGCTCCCTGGAGCTGATCAAACAAATCAACAATGCGAGGTAGAGGATACTTATTCTTCACTGTTACCTTGTTCAGCTGCTTGTAGTCAATACATATCCTCATAGAGCCATCCTTCTTCTTAACAAACAAGACCGGTGCACCCCACAGCGACACACTCGGCCGTATGAACCCCTTATCTAAGAGTTCCTAGAGCTGCTGCTTCAATTCCTTCAGCTCAGTTGGTGCCATACAGTATGAAGGAATAGAAATAGGCTATGTGCCTGGCACCAAATCGATCTCGAAATCAATGTCCCTGTCCGGCGGCATGCCCAGCAGTTCTGAGGGAAATACATCAGGAAAGTCCCGCACAATGGGAACAGAATCAATACTGGGAGTATGAGCTTCGACCTCCTGCACAAATGCCAAATAAGAAAGACATCCCTTCCCAACCATGTATACTGGTCCTGTCTGGTCACTATTGGTGGTCTGGAGACCCGAATGGACCTACTGCTTCTCAGCATGATTCAACTCAAACTTCCGAAACTAGCATTCAATCAAAAACCCGACCAAACGACGTCCGAATGAAATAAAATTTGCAGACATATCCAAAATCACATAACGAAGCTACAGAAATTGTCGGAATTCCATTCCGCCCCCAGATCAAAATCTCACCTACCGTTCGGATTTTGCCAAAATTCAACCTTAGCCAATTCAAGCCTTTTTCTACACCGGACCTCCAAATTCAATTTCGATCGCTCCCCTAAGTCACAAATCACCTCCCGGAACTAACCAAATCATCAGAATCCGATTCCGAGCCCTCTAACTAAATAGTCAACTCCAGGTTGACTTTCCATATTCAAGATTCCTTCCAAAAAGCTATTTGCCTCATTTCCAACCAGAATCACTCCTAAATCCCCCGATAGACTCTAACACCGATATGAAAACATGAAACATGAAAATGCAAGGTAACGGGGTGGTAATTCTTGTGACGACGGGCCAGGTCGTCTCATTCTCCCCAACTTAAGAAAACGCTCGTCCTCGAGCGGGTCAAGAAACATACTTGGTGACTCAAAAAGGTGAGGATATCTGCTCCGTATCTCCTGCTCGACCTCCAAAGTAGCCTCCTCCATGGGCCGACCTCTTCACTGCACCTTGACTGAAGTAATCTCCTTGGACCTCAACTTTCGATCCTGTCTACCCAGAATAGCCACTGGCCCCACATCATAAGATAGATTACCATCAAGCTGAATGGTACTGAAGTCTAGTACATGAGACAGATCCCCGATGTACTTCCGGAGCATAGACACATGGAATACTGGATGAACACTGGACAAACTAGGTGTCAAGGCCACCTTATATGCCACCTCTCCAACCCTCCTGAGTATCTCAAAAGGACCAATATACCTGGGGCTCAACTTCCCTTTCCTCCCGAACCTCATGACACCCTTCATGGGTGAAACCTTCAGCAATACTCTATCACCAACCATGAAAGACAACTCTCGAACCTTACGGTCTGCATAACTCTTCTGGCGAGACTGTGTTGTGCGAAGCCTCTCCTGAATCAACTTCACTCTATCCAGAGCATCCTGAACAAACTCAGTCCCTATCAATCTATCCTCACCAGGCTCAAACCATCCCGTGGGAGATCTACACCGTCTGCCATACAATGCCTCGTACGGGGCCATCTGAATACTCGACTGATAACTGTTGTTGTAGACAAACTCCGCAAGTGGCAAGAAATCATCCCACAAACCACCAAAGTCAATCAAATATGCTCGCAACATAACCTCCAGGAACTGAATAGTACGCCTCGACTGCCCGTCTGTCTAAGGGTGAAATGCAGTGCTCAACTCAACCCGCGTACCCAGCTCCCGCTGAAATGCTCTCCAGAACTGATAAGTGAATTGAGTGCCTCTGTCAGATATAATAAACACTGGGGCCCCATGCAACCTGACAATCTCCCGAATAAAGATCACCGCTAACCGCTCCGATGAGTACGTAGTACAAACTGGGATAAAATGTGCGGACTTGGTCAGCCGATCAACAATCACCCTCACTGAATCGAACTTCCTCGAAGTCTGAGGGAGCCCAGTAACAAAATCCATGGTAATCCTATCCCACTTCCACTCGGGAATAACCATACGCTGAAGAACACCGCCCGGTATCTGATGCTCATACTTGACATGCTGGCAGTCGAAGCACTTGGATACATGCCTACCAATATCCATCTTCATCCTTCTCCACTAGTAATGTTGTCTGAAGTCTTGGTATATCTTCGCGGCACCTGGATGAATAGAGTACCGCGAACTGTGTGCCTCCTCTAGTATCAACTCTCGTAGGCCATCTACACTGGGCACACAAATATGGCCCTGCATCTTTAGAACACCATCACTGTCGATAGTCACATCTCTAGAATATTTGTGTAGCACTCTGTCCTTAAGGACAAGAAAATGTGGGTCGTCATACTGTCACTCCCTAATGCGATCATATAGAAAAGACCGAGAAACAACACAAGCCAACACTCGGCTCGGCTCCGAAATATCTAACCTCACTAGCCGATTGGCTAGAGCCTGAACATCATAAGCAAATGGCCTCTCCCCAACTAGAAGATAAGCTAAGCTGCCCATACTGACCGCCTTCTAGCTCAGCATCAGCCACAGCATTGGCCTTCCCCGGATGATACAATATAATGATGTCATAATCCTTAAGCAACTCCAGCCACCTCTGCTGCCTCAAATTAAGGTCCTTCCGTCTAAATAGGTGCTGAAGACTGCGATGATCTGTATACATCTCACATAAGACACCATACAAGTAATGCCTCCAAATCTTCAGAGCGTGAAATATGGCTGCTAGCTCCAAATTATGAACATGGTAGTTCTTCTCAGGGGGCTTCAACTGGCGAGAAGCATAAGCAATGACTCTACTCTCCTGTATCAATACACAACCAATGCCAACTCATAAGGCATCACAATACATAATATAAGGATCTGAAGCTGACGGCAGTATCAAGACTGGTGCTGTGGTCAATGCTGACTTGAGCTTCTGAAAGCTCTCCTTGAACTCCTTGGACCATATGAAAAGAACACCCTTTTAAGTCAATCTAGTCAAGGGTGAAGCAATAGAAGAGAATCCCTGAATGAATCAGCGATAATACCCTGCCAATCCTAGGAAGCTACGGATCTTAGTAACTGAGGTCGGTCTGGGCCAACTCTGCACTGCCTCTACCTTCCTCGGTCTGGGCCAACTCTGCAACACAACTCTAAGTTGCTAAGCATGCTTCTCCTGGCTACGAGAGTACACCGGGATATCATCTATGAACACAATCGTGAAGGAGTCCAAATACGGACAAAATACACTGTTTATCAGATGCGTGAATGCGGCTAGGGCATCGGTTAGCCCAAAAGACATCACAAGAAACTCATAATGCCCATACCTCGTCCTGAAGGCTATCTTCATAATATCAGACTCTCTAATCTTCAGTTGGTGGTAGCCTAGACGAAAATCAATCTTCGAGAATACCCCAGCTCCCTGGAGCTGATCAAACAAATCAACAATGCGAGGTAGAGGATACTTATTCTTCACTGTTACCTTGTCAGCTACTTGTAGTCAATACACATCCTCATAGAGCCATCCTTCTTCTAAACAAACAAGACCGGTGCACCCCACAGCGACACACTCGGCCGTATGAACCCCTTATCAAAGAGTTCCTGGAGCTGCTCCTTCAATTCCTTCAACTCAGTTGGTGCCATACGGTATGGAGGAATAGAAATAGGCTGTGTGCCTGGCACCAAATCGATCTCAAAATCAATGTCCCTGTCCGGGCGCATGCCCGACAGTTCTGAGGGAAATACATCAGGAAAGTCCCGCACAATGGGAACAGAATCAATATTGGGAGTCTGAGCTTCGACCTCCTACACAAATGCCAAATAAGAAAGACATCCCTTCCCAACTATTCGTTGGGCCTTGAGGAAAGATATTACCCTGCTGGGTACATAATCAGTCGTTGCCTCGCCACTCGATCCTCTGAATGCCCGGCATAGCCAAAGTGGCTGTCTTAGCATGACAGTCCAGAATAGCATGACATGGAGATAGCCAGTCCATGCCCAATATAACATCAAAATCAATCATGCTGAGAAGCAAAGTAGGTCTACTCAAGTCTCCAGACCCCCAATAGTGACTAGACAGGATCGGTATACATGGTCCACAACAATAGTATCCCCCACCGGGGTAGATACATGCACTGGCAACTCAAGATACCCTCGGGTCGTGCCCAAATGAGGAGCAAAATATGTAGATACATAAGAATAAGTAGAACCAGGATCGAACAATACTGAGGCATCTCTATGGCAGATTGAAATAATACTTGTAATGATAGCATCAAAAGCAACAGTATCAGATCGGCCCTGAAGAGCATAGCATCTAGCCTGTCTGCCTGATCGGCCTCCCCCTCGAGGGCGACCCCTAGCTGACTGACCCTCGCCCCTAGCTGGCTGGGCGAGTGCTGAAGAAGAAGGGCCAGATGATGAGGGCTGTCCCCTCTGCTAACATGACCTGGAGACAAGACGGGGACACTCTCTGCGGATGTGTCCAAACTCCCCGCACTCGAAGATCCTTCCAGGTGCTGAGGGCTGAGACTGATAAGGACCCCTAGCACTGGAGCGTCCAGCTGATGAATTAGGCCGAGAAGAACCCTGGACAGGTGAGGCCTGTGAAGAACTCTGAGTTGGCATAGCACTGAGAGATGGCTGGCTTTGATGCGAACTCTGATAACCCTGGCTAGAAGACCACCTACGGCGATCTGAGCGGCCTGACTGTGAAGACTTGAAAGAGCGACCTCGACTCTGCTGACCCTGGCCTCTGGTCTGAGTGCCACTGGAACTAGCTGATCCTCGAGGTCTCTTGGCCTCCCTCTCATCCCACTCTCTGCGATGATAAGTCTCTATGTCGTGAGAGATATCCACAGCATCCTCAAAAGTACGACTCAAAACCCTCTCTCGGGTCATCAAAATACGGATGGGATAGATAAGGTCATCCACAAAATGTCCAATCCTCTCTTTATCGGTAGGAACCAACGACGGTGCATATCGAAGACAACTCTGTAAATCTGATCTCATACTCTGACATTGACATGTCTCCCTCGCGGAGACCCTCAAACTCCCTACGCATCTCCTCTCTCTAAGATCGAGGCACCCACTTCTCTAAGAACATAGTGGAGAACTCTGGCCATGATAGTGGTGCTGCCCCTGCTGGTCTGCGGCGCTCATAAGCCTCCCACCAAGCAAAGGCTGGCCCTTAGAACTGAAAGGTAGTGAAGGACACACCGCTGGACTCCAAGATCCTTGCCGTACGGAGCATCCGATGGCACTTGTCCAGAAAACCTTGGGCGTCCTCGCCCGGAGAACCAGTGAACACTGGAGGAGATAATCTGCTGAACCTCTCGAGATGACGCTACTCATCGTCAGTCATACCTGGGACCCTGTCCCCCTGAACCTGATCTGTTGGCTGAACTGGAACCACGGGCTGAACAGGAACCACAGGCTGAACTGGAGGAGCCTCATGTGTCTGCAGGCCTTGCATTGCTGGCTCTGGAGTGCGTGCTGCGGGGGTCTGATGACCACCCCTGGTCCCTGATGTAGCTGCTACGGTGGTAACTAAAACCGGCTGTGCCAGGCCAGTGCAAACTGCTAATATCTGAGCCAGGGTCTCCTTTAGACCCAGAATGACAATGGGCACATCTGGTGCCTGAACTGGTGCTGCTGGAGACTCAGCAACTGGAGGCTGTGGGTCAGCTGGCACTGCCTCAGCTGCCCTACCTCCGCCACGACCACAGGCGTGTCCACGGCCTCTAGCAGGTGGTAGTGGTGGCCGTCCACCTCGTTCGGAAGCTCGAGTTCTCGCCATCTGCGAGAGAACAGAATGTCAAAGTTTAGTTTGAATCAACAAAAATCGCACGACAAGAATTTCAAGAATTGAAACTTTCCTAAATGGTTTGCAGCCTCCGGAGGATAAGTACATGCGTCCCCGTACCGATCCACAAGACACTACTAAACCGGCTCATGACTCGCGAGACCTGTTAACCTAGGCTCTGTTACCAACTTGTCATGACCAACACAATGTTATGCAAGCCCGACCATGTTATCCATTAAACCAGCCAATTATTAATTACAGATGATCAATTTAAACTTAACACTACAAAAAAATGGGTAAATTGCGGAGGTTAATATTGCAGTTTGCGGAGGGTAAAAACCTCCGCTATTTGCTGTCACGGTGGTTGAGCAAACCCCGGCAGTATGCATCACTGCTATTAATTTGCGTCAGTTAAATGCAGGGGTTTCTTGAACCGCCGTGACAGCAAATATGGGAGGTTACTACCCTCCGCAAACTACAATTTTAACCTCCGCAATTTCATGAGCGAAAATAGATTTTATTTTTAGAATTAAATTATTGTTTTTGAGTGTAGGGGTTGTGAACCCCCGCAATCTGTAATTGTTTTTTTTGGGGGTTATATCCCCATCTATTTTTAAATATATTATAGAATTGATTTTTATCATCAATTTGCCATATTTTTCCTCTAATATCAATTAAAATATTTATGCTCAAACCAAAATATTAAAATTAAGAAACATCATGATTTCATTAACCGTGAAAAATACTATTACGCATTAGTATCATACGTCTTCAAACTAAATTAGAACATATTTAACCATCTATATGAATGGTCAGCTATTACATTGTCCTAATACATCCACTTCAATTAAAATGAAACTTAATGGTTGTCACTGGAATTACTTCCGCCAGAAGATCTTCTTGCATCCGTCGGTGAAACGGGTCCACTAGCTGCATCACTTGGCTGCAGCAAAATGTAAAAAAAAAACTATGAAGTGTATAGAAAACAACAATTCTGCATTTAAGGATGAAATAACTGACTAACTAGAGTAAGCAGTAATTCTTTCCATTATCTTTCATTTATCATTCCTTTGTGTCAATTCTATGTTTTATTGGAACTACAGGTAACTACAATATATTCATTTATGTATATAGGAATATTGTCCAACCAATTCTAAATTTGATTTTCACAAATATATGATGCAGACTAGAGCATGATATAAAAAAGATTGTCGGAGTAAGGTAAATTAGCATACATATACTAATTATAGCTAGGATAATAATTTTCTACGATAGCAACTTTACTAGTTACGACACAACCTTTTTCTCAATGATTGATGAGAAGAAGTAAATAGTATGAATATAATTTGGAACAAGCTATGTGACAAAAGTCCTGTCACGATCCAGATTTTCCCTCAACATCGGGATCGTGATGGCGCCTACTTGCGGTAGCTAGGCAAGCCACTTTATTCACACTATCCTGTATTTAGCAATACTTCATATTCAATTAAACAACCAAACCAAAATCTTAATTAAACAACTGCGGAAGATTTTATAAAAATAGAAATAAGTAGTTTTAAGGCAACTTATACTGAAATCCTCTACCCAAGACGTGGAGTCACCAACTCACAAACTACTACTGAATACTACACATAAAGGTCTGAAAGAAATATAACATAATCTGTTTGTCTCGGAACAAAGAGACTACGGCTAATAACATAAGTAAAAGAAGAGACGTCGGGCCTGCGGACGCCTGCAAGCTACCTCGGTCTCAAAGTGTGCAACTTCCACGCAAAAGATCTACTACTGCTGCTCCTGATCGAAACCTGGACCTGTGCAAAAACGCACAGAAGTGCAGTATCAGCACAACCGACCCCATGTGCTGGTAAGTGCCTGGCCTATCCCGGCGAAGTAGTGACAAGCCTAGGACCAGACACCCACATAAACCTGTGCAGTTCCATATATATGTATACCACAAAATAACGTGAAATAACCAAGTAATAACACAATAAGGAATATCTCAAAAGAACTCAACAATTAACAACAGATAATAAGTTCACAAGGAAAACAAAGTATAATGGAAAAAAACAAGTAATATCAAGTCAAAGAATGGCAAGTAGTTGCACGGCATCACCCTTCGTGCTTTTACTCTCATCCTCACCAAATCAGTAAATAAAGTGCACGGCATCACCCTTCGTGCTTTTACTCTCATCCTCACTTCCATGGTACGGCATGATCCTTCGTACATGGTTCAATAACAAGGCACGGCATGATCCTTCGTGCATAATCAACAACATGGCACGTCATTAACCTTCGTGCATTATCAATAAAAACATGGCACGACATTAACCTTCGTGCATAAATAATAAATCAAGGCACGGCATCACCCTTCGTGCATTATCACTCTTCCTCACCCAAATAACAATCACAGTTAAGGGCAAAAAATGAAACAGTAAATCATAAACCGTCCCAGCAGGGCAATCAATAATCATCTTCACAACAAGTCCCGACAAGGAAGAACAATAACAATTCTACAACCCGGCAATGGTTCAATAGTTTATCTTCAAATATGTCTCACAATAAGTATTAACAATGAATCACGGTCATACTAGACGCCAATGTATGGATGCTCGTCACCACAGCCCATACACCGCACTCGATCACATAACACATAGCACATAATCCTATTCCCTCAAGCTAGGATAGAAAAAACACTTACCTCGAATGTTTATGAACAATTCAATCCGTGGCAATGCCTTTTACTTTCAAATTTGGCTCAATCCAATCGTATCTATACACAATTGATTTAATATCATCAATACTACTCAAAAAATTAATTCATAAGGCCAATTACAACTTTTACAACATTCTGCCCGGAATAGTGAATATCGACCCCGGGCCCACATGGTCGGAACTCGGGGTTCGGACTAAAATCCGGTTACCCATTCCTCCACGAGTTCAAGTATATGATTTGTTTCAAAATCGGACTTCAATTCGAGGTCCAATTACCCAATTCATGAAAAACCCTATATTCTACCAAAAACAAGAAATTCTACCATGAAAACCTTTGATTTCTATTGAAAAACATGTTTAATGTTGTTAGGAATTGAAAGAATTAAGTAAAAGGTGACTTACAACTGCTTTGAAAAAGAGGGAGTTCGTGAAGAATCGCCAATGGGTGTTTTTGGGTTGTGAAATGTGAAAAATGAAGCTGGAAATCGTGATTTACAGGTCTCTGTGTTCGCATTTGTGAACGTGGGTTCGCAATTGCGAAGCCCGACCAATTTCTGGAGTTTGAAAAATAAGCTAAGGATGGGAAGTTCGCATTTGCGAACTTTTGTTCGCATTTGCGAAGCCAAGGCAAATCTGGGGAGTTTGCATTTGCGAACATTTGTTCGCATTTGCGAACAAGGCTGGATCAAGGGATGTTCGCATTTGCGAACAGGAGCTTCGCATTTGCGAAGCCAAGCGATTAAGGGAGGGCCTCGCAATTGCGAGGTTTTGTTCGCAATTGCGAACAAAGCAGCCCTGGGTACATCTTCGCATTTGCGATCAAGGGTTCGCATTTGCGAACCCAGCCTTGACTTGTCACCTTCGCAATTGCGAGAAATGCTTCGCAATTGTGAAGCCAACAGCTGGGTGAAAAACCAGCAGTGCAAAAATTCAGAATTTGATCCAACAGCCTATCAAATCTTTATCCAAGCCCCCGGGCTCCAAACCTAACATGTACACAACATCAAAAACACATTACGAACTTGTTCGTGCGTTCACATCGCCAATATCACATCGTTTTCATCAAATCAAGCCTCAAGTTCATGATTTTCATACTTTTGGTTTTCAATACTTACAAACTTGGAACTCAAGGTCCAAAACCTATCAAACGACATCCGAATGTCACCAAACTTTGCAGAAAGCACTTATATAATATTTAAGACTTGTACCGGGCGTCGGAACCAAAATACGAGCCCGATACCAAGGTCAATTAATTCATTTTCCTTTAACAATTACATCAAAAACAATTTCACAGAAAAATTCATAACTTGGGCTCTAGGCCTCAGAATTCAACTCCGGACGCATGTCCAAGTCCCATATTTTCCTACGGACCTTTCGGGACCATCCAATCTCGAGTCCGGGTCCGTTTACCAAGAATGTTGACCAAAGTCAACCATATCAATATTAATATCAAAATTCTTCAAATTTCTCATAGAATTCATATTTTCTATCACAAAAACTTTCCGCCCACATGCTCGGTTCATGCACGTAAATCGAGGCAACATAGAATGAGGTTTTCAAGGCCTCAGAAGCTCGAAATGATTAATAAAATAAGTGATGACCCTTTGGGTCGTCACAATCTCCACCTCTAAAACTACCGTTCGTCCTCGAACGGACAAAAGAAAGAAGTACCTGAGTCAGGAAACAAATGTGGGTAGCGGCTCCGCATATCAGACTCGGAGTCCCAGGTCGATGCCTCAGGAGGCTGACCTCTCCACCGAACACGCACAGAAGGATAACTCTTCGACCTCAACTGTCGAACCTGCCGGTCTAGAATGGCCACCGGCTCCTCCTCGTAAGATAGATCATTGTCCAATTGGACAGTGCTGAAGTCTAATACATGTGTGGGATCGCCGTGGTATCTCCGAAGCATAGATACATGAAAAAAACTGGATGCACGGCTGATAAGCTAGGCGGCAAAGCTAGTCCGTAAGCCACCCCTCCCACTCTGTCTAGAATTTCAAATGGGCCAATATACCTAGGGCTGAGCTTGCCCTTCTTCCCGAACCTCATCACGCCCTTCATAGGCGACACTCGGAGCAATACTCGTTCACCAACCATGAAATCTACATCTCGAACCTTACGATCCGCATAAGTCTTCGGCCTGGACTGAGCTGAACGCAATCTCTCCTGAATAGTCTTGATCTTATCCAAGGCCTCCTGAACTAAGTCTGTACCCAACAACCGATCCTCTCCCAGTTCAAACCATCCAACTGGAGATCGACATCGCCTACCATATAACGCCTCATACGGGGCCATCTAGATGATAGACTGGTAGCTGTTGTTGTAGGCGAACTCTGCTAATGGTACAAATCGGTCCCACGAGCCTCCGAAATCAATAACACAGGCTCGAAGCATGTCCTCTAGAATCTGAATAGTTCTCTCGGACTGGCCATCCGTCTGAGGATGAAATGCTGTACTCAACTGAACCTGGGTGCCTAACTCCTGCTGGACCACTCTCCAGAACCGCGAGGTAAACTGGGTACCCCGATCAGAGATAATAGATACCGGCACCCCATGAAGACGAACAATCTCTCTAATGTAAATCTCCGCTAACCTCTCCGACGAGTAGGAGACAGATACTGGAATAAAGTGTGCTGACTTGGTCAACCTATCAACAATGACCCAAATAACATCAAATTTCCTCCGAGTCAAAGGAAGTCCAGTAACTAAGTCCATATTGATCCGCTCCCATTTCCACTCGGGAATTTCAATCCTCTGGAATACACCACCAGGTCTCTGGTGCTCATAATTCACCTGCTGACAATTTAGACACCGAGCGACATACGCAACGATATCTTTCTTCATTCTGCGCCACCAATAGTGTTGCCGTAAGTCCTGGTACATCTTCGCGGCGCCTGGGTGAATAGAATACCGCGAACTGTAGGCCTCCGCTAAGATCAACTCTCGAATCCCTTCGACATTGGGCACACAAACTCGACCCCGCAATTTCAATACCCCATCATCATCTAGATTTACCTTTGTGGAACCTCCCCGCTGTACTGTATCTCTCAAATCACGCAAATGAGGATCATCAAATTGCCTCTCACGGATACTCTCAAATAGAGAAGAACGAGCAACCGTGCAGGCTAACACCCTGCTAGGCTCAAAAATGTCTAATCTCACGAACCGGTTGGCTAAGGCCTGACATCTAGAGCTAATGGTCTCTGACTAACCGGAATGTATGCAAGACTACCCATGCTGGCAGACTTTCTACTCAATGCATCGGCCACCACATTGGCCTTACCTGGGTGATATAAGATAGTAACAACATAGTCTTTTAGCAACTCTAACCATCTCCGTTGTCGTAGATTCAACTCCTTTTGCTTGAACAAGTATTGTAGGCTTTTGTGATCAGTGTATACCTTACACGTCACACCATATAGATAATGCCTCCAGATCTTTAAGGCATGAACCACTGCTGCTAACTCAAGATCATGAACTGGATAATTCTTCTCATGTATTTTTAGCTATCTCGAAGCATAAGCGATAACCTTACCATCCTGCATCAATACCGCTCCAAGCCCTGTACGAGATGTGTCACAATACACTGTATAAGGCCCTGCACCCATAGGTAGTATCTACACTGGTGCGGTGGTCAAGGCTGTCTTGAGCTTCTGAAAGCTCGCCTCACACTCCTCACTGGAACTGGACACCCTTCTGGGTCACCTGGTCATCGGGGCTGCAATAGAAGAAAACCCCTCTACAAATCGACGGTAGTAACCTGCCAATCCCAAGAAACTCCGGATTTCAGTCACTGAAGCTGGTCGAGGCCAATTCTGGACTGCCTCGATCTTCTTTGGGTCCACCTGAATACCTTCCACTGATACAATGTGACCCAGAAATGCTACCGAACTCAGCCAGAACTCACATTTCGAAAATTTGGAGTATAACTGGTTATCCTTCAGAGTCTGAAGAACCACTCTGAGGTGCTGCTCGTGCTCTTCCTGTCTGCGGGAGTATACCAGGATGTCATCTATAAAGACTATCACGAACAGATCTAAGTAAGGTCTGAATACCCGATTCATCAACTCCATGAATGCTGTTGGGGCATTGGTCAATCCGAAGGACATGACCAAGAACTCATAATGCCCATATCTAGTGCGAAAGGCTGTCTTGGGAATGTCAGCCGCCCTGATCTTCAGCTGATGGTAGCCTGACCTCAAGTCTATCTTTGAGAATACCCTCGCTCCCTGGAGCTGGTCAAACAAATCATCAATCCTCGGCAATGGATACTTATTCTTTATTGTCACTTTGTTCAATTGCCGGTAATCAATACACATCCGCATCGAGCCATCTTTCTTCTTTACAAATAATACAAGTGCTCCCCAGGGGGAAACACTAGGCCTGATAAAGCCTATTTCTAGAAGGTCTTGCAACTGATCTTTTAACTCCTTTAAATTCGGCGGGGCCATACGATAGGGTGGAATAGAGATGGGTGAGTGCCCGGTGCCAGATCAATACAGAAATCAATATCCCTGTCGGGTGGCATGCCCGGCAGGTCTGAAGGGAAAACCTCAGGAAACTTCCGTACAATAGGGACTAAATCAATAGAAGGAACCTCTGCGCTGGAATCACGAACATAAGCCAGATAAGCTAGACACCCCTTCTCGACCATGCGTCGAGCCTTAACATAGGAAATAACAGTGCGAACGGAGTGGCTTGAGGTACCTTTCCACTCTAGTCGGGGTGATTCTGGCAAGGCCAAGGTCACGGTCTTAGCATGACAATCTAGAATAGCATGGTATGGGGACAACCAGTCCATCCCCAATATGACATCAAAATCCACCATGTCCAAAAGCAACAGATCAACACGGGTCTCAAGACCCCCAAATATAACTACACACGAACGATGCACTCGGTCGACTACAATGGAGTCACCCACAGGTGTAGACACATAAACAGGAATATCCAGAGCATAGTTGGGTACAGCCAAATACGGTGCAAAGTAGGAAGACACATATGAATACGTAGATCCAGGGTCAAATAATACTGAAGCACCTCTGCCACACACAAGAATGGTACCTGTAATCATGGCATCTGATGCCTCTGCCTCTGGCCTGGCTGGAAAAGCATAGAATCGGGGATCTGCACCTCCCCTCTGAGCTACGTCTCTAGGACGGCCATCAACTGGCTGACCTCTACCACTGGCTGGACGGTCTCCACCTCTACGGTCTCGACCTCCACCTCTATAATCTCTACCCCCGCCTCTGGCTGGCTGGGCAGGCTAAGGGTCAGCTGGTGCTTGAATCATAGGACAAGGGCCCCGCTACTGAGAGTTGCCCGTTGCTCGAGGGCAGTACCTGACAAAAAGACCTAGGTCACCACATCCGTAGCAACTCTTAGACTGATAGGGCTGCTGGCCCTGACGACCTGAATGGCCTCCACGAACACTCTGAAGAGGCTGAACATTAATAGGAGGTTGATCTGAATACTGCCCACGAAACCCACGATCACCTGGTCCACCCTGTGAAGCCCGAAGGGCGGAATGGAAAGGCCTGGAAGACTGGCCTCTGTCAAAAGATTCTCTGCCACCAGAAGAAGAACCACTAAACCTGCCTGAATGACGAGGCCTCTTGTCTGAAGAATAACCACTTCCCCGAGCAAGAGCCATCTCAACCCTACGTGCTGCATTAGCTGCCTCCTGAAATGAAATATCACTCCCCACTCCCATCGCCATCTGAAGTCTAATTGGCTGATTAAGCCCATCTATGAACCTGCGGACCCTCTCCCGCTCTGTGGGAAGTATCACTACTGCAATGCGAGCCAAATCAACAAATCTCGTCTCATACTGAGTGACCGTCATAGTGCCCTGATGGAGGAGCTCAAACTGCCTCCGAAGTGCATCCTGCTGAGTAGCAGGGAGAAACTTCTCCAGAAATAGCTCCGCAAACTGATCCCATGATAGAGCCGGGGACCCTGCTGGTTGAGTCAAGCAATAATCCCTTCACCAAGTCTTGGCAGATCCTGAAAGCCTGAATGTACAGAAGTCAACTCCATTGGACTCCACGATCCCAATAGTCTTGAGAATCTCGTGGCAACTGAATAAGAAATCCTGAGGATCCTCTGATGTGGCACCGCTGAAAGTAGTGGTAAACAGCTTGGAGAACCGATCAAGTCTCCATAAGGAATCAGAAGTCATGGCCGCTCCATCTCCGGCATGAGCCGTGGTACTCGACTGAGTGGCCACAGCTGGCTGAACCACTGGTGCCTGAGGCTGAGGAACTACTGGCTCCGGAGTACGAGCAATAGGAGTCTGGGCACCTCCTCCAGCCTGAGAAGCGGCTGGTGCAACTGATAATAAGCCTGCTTTGGCAACGCTGTCCATAAATCCCGCTATCCTGACCAAAGCCTCCCGAAGATCCGGTGTAAATAAAACCTCTCCTGGGACCTGAGCTGGGCCCACTGGAGCTGCTGGGACTGGAATCTCCTCATCAGTCTCAATATGAGGCTCTACCTCTGGGGTAGTTGTCGGGGGCTGAGCTCTACCCCTACCACGGCCTCTGATACGGCCTCGGCCCCTGCCCCTCACGGGAGCTGCCTGGGGCTCGGGCTGCTGGTCGGCGGACGAAGAAGCGCGTGTCCTCACCATCTGCGAAAGGATAGAATAGAAGTTCAATCAATATTTGAGGAACAAGTCGCACGACAAGAAAGAACAAATGAGAGACTCTTTCCTAACTCAATAGACTCTGGAGGACAAGTACAGATGTCTCCGTACTTACCTCTCAAACTCTACTAAGCTTGTTCGTGAGTGGTGAGACCTATGTAACCTAGGGCTCTGATACCAACTTGTCACGACCCAAATTTTCCCCCAACATCGGGATCGTGATGGAACCTACTTGAGGTAGCTGGGCAAGCCACTTTATTCACACTATCCTGTTTTTAGCAATACTTCATATTCAATTAAACAACCAAACCAAAATCTTAATTAAACAAGTGCGGAAGACTTTATAAAAATAGAAATAAGTAGTTTTAAGGCAACTTATACTGAAATCATCTACCCAAGACGTGGAGTCACCAACTCACAAACTACTACTGAATACTACACATAAAGTTCTGAAAGAAATATAACATAATCTGTTTGTCTCGGAACAAAGAGACTACAGCTAATAACATAAGTAAAAGAAGAGACGCCGGGCCTGCGGACGCCCGCAAGCTACCTCGGTCTAAAAGTGTGCAACTTCCACGCAAAAGATCTACTGCTGCTGCTCCTGATCGAAACCTGGACCTGTGCAAAAATGCACAGAAGTGCAGTATCAGCACAACCAACCCTATGTGCTTGTAAGTGCCTGGCCTATCCCGGCGAAGTAGTGACAAGCCTAGGACCAGACACCCACATAAACCTGTGCAGTTCCATATATATGTATACGACAAAATAACGAGAAATAACCAAGTAATAACACAATAAGGAATATCTCAAAAGAACTCAACAATTAATAACATAAAATAAGTTCACAAGGAAAACAAAGTATAATGGAAAAAAACAAGTAATATCAAGTCAAGGAATGGCAAGTAGTTGCACGGCATCACCCTTCGTGCTTTTACTCTCATCCTCACCAAATAAGTAAATAAAGTGCACGGCATCACCCTTCGTGCTTTTACTCTCATCCTCACATCCATGGTACGGCATGATCCTTCGCACATGGTTCAATAACAAGGCACGACATGATCCTTCGTGCATAATCAACAACATGGCACGGCATTAACCTTTGTGCATAATCAATAAAACATGGCACAGCATTAACCTTCGTGCATAAATAATAAATCACGGCACGACATCACCCTTCATGCATTATCACTCTTCCTCACCCAAATAACAATCACAGTTAAGGGCAAAGAATGAAACAGTAAATCATAAACCGTCCCAGCAGGGCAATCAATAATCATCTTCACAACAAGTCCCGACAAGGGAGAACAATAACAATTCTACAACCCGGCAAGGGTTCAATAATTTATCTTCAAATATGTCTCATAATAAGTATTAACAACGACTCACGGTCATACTAGACGCCAGGTGTATGGATGCTCGTCACCACAACCCATACACCGCACTCGATCACATAACACATAGCACATAATCCTATTCCCTCAAGCTAGGATAGAACAAACACTTACCTCGAATGTTTACGAACAATTCAATCCGTGGCAATGCCTTTTCCTTTCAAATTTGGCTCCAATCCAATCGTATCTATACACAATTAATTTAATATCATCAATACTACTCAACAAATTAATTCATAAGGCCAATTACAACTTTTACAACATTCTGCCCGGAATAGTGAATATCGACCCCGGGCCCACATGGTCGGAACTCGGGGTTCGGACTAAAATCCGGTTACTCATTCCCCCACGAGTTCAAGTATATGATTTGTTTCAAAATGGGACCTCAATTCGAGGTCCAATTACCCAATTCATGAAAAACCCTATATTCTACCAAAAACAAGAAATTCTACCATGAAAACCTTTGAATTCTATTGAAAAACATGTTTAGTGTTGTTAGGAATTGAAAGAATTAAGTAAAAAGTGACTTACAACTGCTTTGAAGAAGAGGGAGTTCGTGAAGAATCGCCAATGGGTGTTTTTGGGTTGTGAAATGTGAAAAATGAAGCTGGAAATCGTGATTTACAGGTCTCTGTGTTCGCATTTGCGAACATGGGTTCGCAATTGCGAAGCCCGACCAATTTCTGGAGTTTGAAAAATAAGCTAAGGATGGGAAGTTCACATTTGCGAAGCCAAGGCAAATCTGGGGAGTTCGCATTTGCGAACAAGGCTTGATCAAGGGATGTTCACATTTACGACAGGAGCTTCGCATTTGCGAAGCCAAGCGGTTAAGGGAGGGCCTCGCAATTGCGAGGTTTTTTTCGCAATTGCGAACCAAGCAGTCAAGGACACCCCTTCGCATTTGCGATCAAGGGTTTGCATTTGCGAACCCAGCCTTGACCTGTCACCTTCGCATTTGCGAGAAATGCTTCGCAATTGCGAAGCCAACAGCTGGGTGAAAAACCAGCAGTGCAAAAATTCAGAATTTGATCCAACGGCCTATCAAATCTTTACCCGAGCCCCCGGGCTCCAAACCAAACATGTACACAACATCAAAAACACATTACGAACTTGTTCGTGCAATCACATCGCCAATATCACATCGTTTTCATCAAATCAAGCCTCAAGTTCATGATTTTCATACTTTTGGTTTTCAAAACTTACAAACTTGGAACACAAGGTCCAAAACCTATCAAACGACATCCGAATGTCACCAAACTTTGCAGAAAGCACATATATAATATTTAAGATTTGTACCGGGCATCGGAACCAAAATACGAGCCCGATACCAAGGTCAATTAATTCATTTTCCTTTAATAATTACATCAAAAACAATTTCACGGAAAAATTCATAACTTGGGCTCTAGGCCTCGGAATTCGACTCCGGACGCATGTCCAAGTCCCATATTTTCCTACGGACCTTTCGGGACCATCCAATCTCGGGTCCGGGTCCGTTTACCAAGAATGTTGACCGAAGTTAACCATATCAATATTAATATCAAAATTCTTCAAATTTCTCATAGAATTCATATTTTCTATCGCAAAAACTTTCCGACCACATGCCCGGATCGTGCACATAAATCGAGGCAACATAGAATGAGGTCTTCAAGGCCTTAGAAGCTCGAAATGATTAATAAAATAAGTGATGACCCTTTGGGTCGTCACAAGTCCATAGCTATATTGCTTGTGGGGATGCTAATTCTAAACATTTTCAGGCTCAATAGAAAATTGAAACAAGCTGATATGTTATATAGCATCTATCTAGAATGTTTGCAGGGTTAAATTAAGGCCATATATTTGGGATGCAAGGAGTTCCAATTGTTCCTACAGCTTGAAATATAAAGTTCGAATTCGAGGAATAATTCATGGTGTTTGAGCCTTCATTAGTTCGAACTCCATGAATAATCCTGGAGTGTAAGAATTACTGCTTACTCTAGTTTAGAGTTACTGCTTACTCTAGTTTAGAGTTATTGTTTCTAAGAACTAAGCACAAGTCACCATGCTACTTAACATAGAACATGAAAGTAAAAACATAGTCAATAGAACTACTCTACAACATATTCTAACTTCATATAAGTATAGAACACTGAAGATGAAACGGATAGACAAATTGTTGATTTTTCATAGTGACTATGGATTCCCAAAACTTCAAAGTCACACCAGTTATCATAGTGACTCTTATCAGTTCACAAATGAAAAATAAAATTGCACAATAGAAAATAGCAAGTTTTCATATCGAAATGATAAACGTGAAAGTAGAAGCATATAAAATACGGTCCCAACTAAATCGTGGTGTCACAAGTCAGAGCCTCTACAGATAAAACAGCCTATACAAACAAGTCAGGCAAAATGAAGACAACAAAATGATAAAGAAGGAGAAAACAGGTTCTGCAGATGTCGGCAGCTACCTCATAGTCTCCGCGGGATAGAAATGAATGAGCAGCTGCGATAGCTCAATTGATCTCTGACACCTGTGAATCTGCACAAAAAGTGAAGGGGAGTGAGGTGAGTATATTTTAACTCAGTGAGTAATAATAATAAACAATAACTGAAAATAAGAATACCGGTACTATCACTAAACAGTTCTAAGGGTAACCTCACAGGTAAGTCATCACTACGGTGAATACTCTCATCTCCTGTCCACATCTATCTCAACAAGGTCCCACACTAACCTAATCCTCACTCGTACCGCTACGGTGTACAGCCAACTCAATGTATGTAACTGTGTACATATGTTTATAATGTATAAGTATATAGGTACATATATGGATATGTATAAATATAATGATGTGGCGTGCAGCCCGCTCAAATACATATAACGCTGCGGCGCGTAGCCCGCTCCATTTAACGTTGACATCGCTCATTGGGGTGTATACAAACTTCGGAGGTGCTCCCTGGTCCCATGCGCTATGATGCTGCGGCGTACAGCCCGATCCACTCATATGTTACTGCGGTGTGCAGTCCGATCCAATATATATATATACACATCTAATTATACTGCTGCGGCGCGCAGCCCAATCCCATAATATACTCCAGCGCCCACTGAGAATATGTGCAGACTCAGACTCCGAAGGGGCTCCTACAGCCCAAGCGCAATAATACTGCGACGCGCAGTCCGTCCCACTTATATATATTACTGCGGCGTGAAGTCCGATCCATATATACATTACTGCGGCGTGCAGTCCAATCCAATGTGGGTACATACATATAGTACCTCATAATGGGTCCTCGACCCTGTCCCAGTCAATATAGACTTGGCCTTTCAGGCCCACTCAACTAAATCAGGGAATTTTTCACCCTAAGTAGTCTCTCTCACTGTACACATCTAGTACTGGCCCACGATATGCTAAAAAACTAATTTTATGGCTGAGTGTAAGTTTCCAACATAATATAGGGGTCACCTAGCTCTACATGTTCCCTAATGCTCTACAGATCGACACAAGGCCCCAAACATGGCTACTAGCCCAATTACACAATTATAATCTCATTCACAGTCATAATACACTATACACTATTAGTCGAAAATGACCAAGTCCAATTCCCCAATCATAATGTCACCACGCCCGTCACATGACGCGTGTCTCATCTCAACATAGCACTGTAAAGTGCTAGTTCGGGGCTTCAAACCCTCAGTACATTATTTACTATCACCACTCACCACGGTCCGGTAGAAATTTTAGTCCGCCTTATGCTTGCCTCGCAATTCAACCACCTCGGTTGCCGAATATGTTCAAAATCATTGAGAATACATCAATATAGGCTAATTATACACAACCCATTTAAAATAACTCAATTTGCATCAAAATCCACAAAGTTGTCAAAACCCAACTTTTGGTATGATTCTCGAAAAATTACGAAAGTCACATATTCGGAATCCTCGTCTGAACACGAGTCTATGCATATAAAATTTATCAAAATCAGACTCCGTTTGCCCATTCAAATCATTTATTTTCCATAATTTAGGCCTAGGGCTAAAATCCCCCATTAATCTTCCATTAACAGTGAAATACTCGAAGATTCCATGTTAAAATAACGTAATTAAGCCACAAAACTTACCTCCGATGAATACCCGATGAATTCCCAGCAATTTCCGATGAGTTTCTCTCTCTAAGACTCAAAATTTGTGTTTTTGTGAATGAACCCGCGACTGCCCGGTTCTGGAATTTAATTCACTGCCAGACGAATTTCTTCTACGCGTTCGTGTTACTGTTCACACGTCCACGAAGCACTGCTCGACCTTCCTCTACGCGAACGCGACGCCTCCCACACGTTCGCGAAGAACAACTTCCCAGCCGGCCCACATTCCTTCTACATGAACGCGTCGCCCTTCACGCGAACGCGATGCCTAATATCTCCCAGCTACGCGAACGCGACACCTTCATCGCGAACGCGATGGTCAATCTAGCCTTGCCTTCGCGAACGCGGCCTGTGCCACGCGAACGCGAAGGCTTAATGCATGCTGCACAGACCTGCAATTTTCTGCAGTTTTTTCTAAGTTCCAAATGCCCGGATGATGGTCCGAATTCACCCAGAGGCCCCCGGGGCCCCAACGAAAACCACCAACATGCTCCAAAGCATGATACGAACTTGTTCCAATCATTAAAACACGCCCTTAAACACAGAAATCATCGAATTATAGCGGATTCAAGCCTAGGATTCAACTCACACTTCCGAAACTAACATTCAACAAAAAACCCAACCAAACAACGTCCGAATGACCTAAAAATTTGCAGACATATCCAAAATCACATAACGAAGCTACAGAAATTGTCGGAATTGCATTCCGACCCTCGGATCAAAATCTCACCTACCGTTCGGATTTCGCCAAAATTCAACCTTAGCCAATTCAAGCCTATTTCTACACCGGACCTCCAAATTCGATTCTGATCGCTCCCCTAAGTCACAAATCACCTCACAGCACTAACCAAATCATCAGAATCCGATTCTGAGCCCTGTAACTAAACAATCAACTCCAGGTTGACTTTCCATATTCAAGCTTCCTTCCAAAAGGCTATTTGCCTCATTTCCAACAAGAGTCACTCCTAACTTACCCGATAGACTCTAACACCGATATGAAAACATGAAACATGAAAATGCAAGGTAACGGAGTGGTAATTTCCGTGACGACGAGCCAGGTCGTCACACTATCGCTCACAGCCTTTAAAGATTCTGCCTCGGCGGTCCCGCATAGCAAGGACATGTCCGCTGCGGCTTGCTCGCTTTCCAACAACAAGTTGTACCCCGTGGGGATCATGAGCCGAGGGTTGGGGCCCGTTACTATCATGTCCACCCGGGCGTAGTCCTGTTGCGGCATGTTTGTGGGATCAAGAGCCTGTCCGGAAGCAGCCTCCTCCTCGTTTATAGCCTCACCGGCGACAGCCGACGTGCTATCATCCTCGACACTTGGGGGAGCGACATTTTTTGCAACCTCCCTTAAGAGGGTCACCGATCGGATGGCTTCACCCATGAAGACCGGTCTCAACTCGGGGCGGCGAGTAATCACCTCCCTCTGTTCCACGACCACCCCATTTACAAGGAGTAGTCGACGCCTCTTTCGCTCCAACGGTTCATCGCCCGCTGAAGCGTCCTCTCCGATAGGAAGAGGTGGAGAAAAAATGTCCACTCTGGATGCCGTGTCAATCACCGGCTCGACTACGGGATAAGAAGTCCCAGGAACATCTGCAATGACCGACTCCCGAATATATTGTTTCGCCCTCCGGATGGGCAGCATCGGCAATGTCGTCGCCAAACGCTCCCATATCCGCTCGATCATCCTCAGGATGAACAGCCTCAGGATCACTCTCCCTCACGTGAAGCACGTGTTCGGAATCTGTCGACGAAGAATAGGTGGCACGACGTCTCCGTCTCTGCGGTACACTCCGAGCTGCCAACACAATTATAAGAGTATGTCAGAAAAGAACCACACCCAGATAGGATATAACTTCGCCAAATCAGAAATCACTACCATACCTGGAAGACCATATTTAGTAGTGAAGGCGGCCCACATCCTGAACTCCTCAGCAAAGGGGATCAGCTGCCCCACCCAAACTTTTATGTCCGGTACGGACTGGGGTGTACGCACCCTCGCTGCATCCGTACAAAATAATGAGACGGTGAAAAGTCGAACCGACATAAAGAATGTAAACATAAGAAAAAACACTTACGATCATCGTTCCATGCTTCGGGAAATCCGGTCGGGTCCGACACCAAATCCGAGGTTCGGACGAAAATGTACTTCAGCTAGAATTGACGGTTGGGTTTGTCGTCCGTCTCGACGACCGGGCCCTTCATCCCTCGGTTTTTTAGTTGAAGCATCGTCCCTCTCATGAAGCCGGGATTGAACAGCTGCAGCATGTGATATATTGTGACGTCCAAGCCGGCTTTCTCGGCGTACGTCGTCAGTATACGACATATCTTCCATGTGTAGGGGGTAAGCTGAGCCGGACATACGTTGTAGAACTGGCACAGATCCTCCGCCAATGGATAGATGGGAAGTTTACACCCCATTATGAAGGGGTACTCAAAAAAGGCGCAGAACCTATGTACATTGGCAAGGTCCCTTCCAGCCGCCTGCATAACGGCCGCCTCCGGAATCTGACAAGATGCCCGGAGTTCATTTAGGAGAGGTTCAGTGAAATTAGACCTCTCCCATGCAGGTGTATGCCCTTTTGTTGGGAAATCCCTCAGAACATATAGTTCACGGGGGAGGAGATTATCTATAGTTAGGGGGACGAATGGTTTGCGAGACTTCCTTCCAACCCCTGATGGACGGGAAACCCTGGAAATAACTTCACCCTCGTCTGTTCCATGACGGCGACAACCCTTAGCCATTTTTAGAAGTTTTTATACTAAAGGTATAACGATGAGACACAAGGTCAACGTAAAAAGTTGCAGTTCTATCAAGAAAAGATGAGGGACAAAAGTACGGGAGAACTTTCTGATGATCCAAAGAATGGAAAGTCTTGAAACCTCTCACTATTTATAATAAACCACTACACGAGATTCAAAGCGTTTTGCACCAGAAAAGAGGCGGGAAACCGAAACGTCAAATCACCTTTATGTCTTGCCTCGGGCGCAACCGCAATTATGACGCACGCCATCAGCAAACGACGGTTCGGAAGAACGTGCCACGTGTACGTATATGGATTGATCCAGTACGGGTCGACGTTATCCACCCATTGCAGATATATGCCAAATACATCTCCAATAGGCGGAGGGACTAACTGTATGGAGTCGAATCAGATGTAAGACGGGTTGAGCACATATCCACATATGGCCGACTCGGATGTAATACGGGTCGATCACGTATCCCTATACGACCTTAGATGTCAGACGATACCCTCTCTCATGTCTAAACGACGAAAAGGGTACGCCCCCAACCATAGGGGCGCATCAGCAGGCTCGCCCGTGCAGATGTCCCGACTTCCCCTCCCCTATACCTTCATTGTAATAATAGTAGCTTTGAAATTATGTAATGTGTTGGCGAGGGGACCATCCTTCTATATAAGGAAGGGTCCCCCTCAATTGTAAGGCATGTGTTATTAGTCAATAATAATACAACTGTCTCTTGATCTATCATTCTCTCTCCATTTTATCTCTCTATTGCTAACTTGCTCAAACATTTCATCAAGATCCACTATAATCTTGCAAGAACAACATATATACAAATCCAAAGATCGATCTTTAAATATATTACTATTGATTCCGATTTACCCTTTCTATAATCTTTGATTGTCCCAAACTCATAAAGCAACTGATAGCTTTTGGTCAAACACCTTTCAAATCATTTTCCTTAACCACTTCTCTGCCAACAAAATAAATAAAAAAACATAACCGTACCACTAACCTCTAATACATATTCCGAGTCCAAGAATGATTTGTTTTTGTCTTAAAACAACCAATCAAAAGAAACCACAACGAAAATTCCCTTAGAAGTTACTATCAGTTCCAAATTATAAATTCAAGCAATCCCCAAAAAAAAATTAAAAATATTTGCTAATCTGGTGACAGTTGGCTCGATAAAGTCTATTTAACTAACACAGTAGTCTATATGAACATTACAAAAGGAGGCTAATTCCTTGACATTACAACAATTTTAATACCCTTTCCCTCTTCTTTTTCTCTCCTACTCTGCCAACACAAAATATTTGTCATTCTCCCGAAACACAAAAGGATCTCAGCAAATACTCCTAGAACCTCATCCCCTACTTCATTCAAATTAAGATAAACTAAACATGGATTTCTCACAACTCTTTCCACCTTACCCTAAAGATCAAGAGCAGGACATGTCTAACCAAATCTCAGAACATGGACAAGAAACGATTCCAATTATATATGGTCCATACCATATCTCCCATGAAGACAAACTGAGGATATATGAACCCTGGAAATTCTCTCTTACTTATCAAAAAAATCCAAGGCAGGAAAACACTCTACCATATCCTCAAACGTAAGGTACAAGACCTTTGGAAATTACAGGAAAACTTTCCACTAATAGATTTAGGAAATGATTACTTTATGGTCAAGTTACAAAATTGGGACACTATGATTTATGGACCATACTTTATATTTGGTTATTTTCCTTTCTTTCCAAAAGTGGCAATTAACCTAATTTTGTAGCAACGGAAGCTATCCAAGCATATTCAGCGGTGTGGTTGAGACTACTGACAATAGGTGAATTTGATTATGTTTATGCCCTAAATAATCACACTTTATTGTTGTTTTGATATTATTTATGATGACAAAATGCTCTTATTAGTGTTTTTAGTGTGTTATGGGTACACAAGAGTTGATGAAGGCTAAAAGAGCAGTTTTGGAGTCAAAACAAGGTGAAAAAGGCTAATTGTAGAACAAGTCAAGAAATTGTGCTGAAATAGCCCGGAAGATTCAGCGGCACTGTTTGACTGCGGTTCCACCGCGACCGCGGCAAAACCGCGGTAGAACAAGCATGCAGATGTTTTGAAGAATCAGAAGGCTTTGTCCACTGCGGTTCCACCGCGAACGCGGTCAAACCGCGATGGAAGACGGAAATTTTAGGGACTTAAGTGTAAAAACGAAAGTTGTAAAACCTAAATCCTATATATATTGTCAGGATTTGCCCAAAGAAGACAAGTTTTGTACTATTGACTACTTTTGCAAGCAAACTAGTAAGAGAGAACTCTCTCAACATCTATCTTTCTTTTACTTTGAATTCTTGATTATGAAATCAATTATCTATTTTGTTTTCTTAATTATGAGTAGCTAAATCTTTATCTAAGGTTTTGATGGAACCTATTGATTGATGAACTTTTGGGTTATGTGAATACAAATTGTTAGCTAAATTTCTATTTGTTCAACTTTGTTATTGTTGTAGTTAATTGATAGGATCCTCAAGTAGCTGTGTTTATTTAGTGTGCGTAACTTAGAAAAGAGTGCATATTTAGGATATTGTTGAACAACACCACACCTAGATTATTGGAGGAATCTATAATAACAGGCGTAAAGGTGGGATTAGGAATAACGAAACCTTGGGTGCAATCTAAAGTGAACTGTGCTAATTAAAGCTAGCTAGGGTAGCTCGAAAGAGTACAATAGTAAATTATTGTAATTGCTCGGGAGAGAATTACGGTAGAAATAAAGTTCATGATTGATAGAAAAATATTGACAATTTGTATGAGCATAAACAGAAGGGATTCCATTAATAGGGGAAATTAATACCTTAGTTTTTCTCATTATTCTTTACAACACTTTCAGTTAATTTCTTCAATTCTTTAGTTTATTGCAAAAGTAGTTAGTAGAAACCACTCACAAAGATATTCAAAAGTTTGGGAAACTGATTCGGAAGTATTATTGGGTTTTGAAAGTTGTGATTGATAGGTTAACTCTCTGTGAGATTCGACTCCGGACTTAATAAACTAGGTTATATTGACAACGGCCGCATTGTCCTTTTTATAAGGAATTGTTGGGCGTGATCAACTAGCTCACGAAATTCTATGATAGCTAGCTTCTACAAAAATACTAGGAAGATTCCTTGAAGTGGATCATCCTCCTTGAGAGGGAGATACGCCATACAAATTCCATTAGGTGTTCCAGTTTTAAAATCCATTTTCATTGGCAACCATAAATAACCTATAAGCATTTCCTACGTAGAACTATTGATGGAACAAGTTAGTTAGGATCCTCATAAAAAAACTGCTCCTCATTAATAGACACTAAAAAATCGACAAAATCACAACCACAGAAACTACAATATAATCTAGTGACAAAACCCCAGACTCACTAAATGGTTGGCAAACTGTCACCTTTTCAAGAAACAAAAAGAAGCAGGACCAAAGGAAGAGCAAAAGTATTGATGGAACAAGTTAGTTAGGATCCTAACAATATTGATGTAAATCTGTTCGATGCTGCTACAGCTAAGTTTTTGAATACTCAGAAACTAAAGTACATTGCAAAAACATCTGTAGTTAACGCTGCAAGAAATAAACCAATTCCTATAAATGAACCGATAAACTTAGGAATTCTTTTTCTGATAAAAAACCATCAAATGGTTTTAGACTTTACTTCTGACCAAATTAACCTAAACCCTATGAACCCAAAACACCCTACTCAACAAATTCATGCATCTCCTAATCCCCAAAAAGACAAAAATGACACCTCTATCTCTTATAACTCTAATGACTACTTTAACACGTTAGATACTGGAGCACGGCTCATTAGCACTAATAATAACGACCCTATAATCAAAGATAAGATTAGTCTAGATTCAATCCCTACGGCTTGACACTCTACTACCAACGTCCATTTGTCTAACACTTGGGAACACGTTCCCAAACAAATACATGCAAAATCTTTACCAATGACTCTTGGATCAATCTATTCCCCAAATCTAGTGTTGTTCACCTCCCAAAAACACAATCTGACCATAACCCTATCAAACTAGAACTTCTTCCTAAGAATAATTATAATCTACCAAGACCCTTTAGGTTGGAAACCTACTGGACAGGGCACCCAGAGTTTGCTTTGTTAGTTAAAAAAATATTTTCATTGAGGCAGTTAGCTCTTTTAAGGATTCCATTACAAATTGGAATAGATTAACCTTTGGTAACATTCTGTAATGATCGAAGTAACTAGGAAAAGAAATGAAAAATAGAAATGGAAAGGAAACAGAATTTTTGAACAATTTTCTGGTTTATCGGATAAAATTAAGAAGCTAACTATTACAATGGAAATAAGAAAATTAAAATAGAGTGATCCGCCATTAATGAGTTACCTGAAATTAAGAAGAAAATTTGCAGTGAGAAAAAGAAGAAGAGAAGAAGCTGAAGAAGAAAGAGGAAAAGAATCAGAGAGAATCGAAGAAAGAGAGAGAGCTTACTATGCTGAATGAGCTGATCTTGCACAGCTCAGTTAGTTATAACTAACTGAGCTGACGTGGCAAAATCTCAACCTTTGAAGTTCATTAATTCTACTTCAAATCTCAGCCGTTGGTTTGAATTTCTGTTACTCCTCTTTTTCCCGATTTCAGTTACTTCAGTTACCCCTGTTTCTTTCTTC
This sequence comes from Nicotiana noctiflora, assembly GCA_032618575.1. Classification (NCBI taxonomy): domain Eukaryota; kingdom Viridiplantae; phylum Streptophyta; class Magnoliopsida; order Solanales; family Solanaceae; genus Nicotiana; species Nicotiana noctiflora. Next base: position 68,607 of record JASVEL010000363.1, on the reverse strand, counting down.
TTTATTCAATATCATTTAGCAGCAATTATTCCAGATCATTACATACCTTCCCTCTTTAAACAATCCTTGTCCTCAAGGATTGGAATCGAACTCAGGAAACTTTGCTTTAATGAACTGGTAATCCTCCCATGTAGCATCCTCAGGTGGCAGATTTGACCACTGTATGAGCACTCGTACCACAACAACATTGTTTCTCTTAATCATTTTCCTTTGTAAGATGGCAACAGGCTTGACAAGAAATTTGCCATCTTCATTCGTAACAGGCAAGGCAGTCTGCACTACTACCTTGTTACCAACTTTCTTCTTCAGCAGTGAAACTTGAAACACAGGATGAACCTTTGATGTAGGAGGAAGATCCAATTTGTAGGCTACCACACCTATTCGAGCTAGTACTTTATAAGGACCATAGTATTTGGAGCTTAACTTCAAGTTCTTTCTCAATGCGATAGAAGTCTGCCTATATGGCTACAACTTTAAATATACCACGTCTCCTACTTGAAATTCTCTTTCAATTCTTCTCTTGTCAGCATAGTGTTTCATCCTCTCTTGAGCCTTACTAAGATTATCCTTTAGTAGTTGTTGCATTTGTTGCCTCCTCAATATTGAATCCTCTGAAGCTGGAACCAAGATTTCCAATAAGGGTCCTAATGGAAGTTGTGGTGGTGTGTAACCATACAATGCTTCAAAGGGAGTACACTGCAGACTGGTATGGAAATTGGTATTGTACCACCATTCTGCAGCAGGCAACCACTGCTCCCACTGGGTTGGTCTGCTGGCTGTCATGCAACTAAGATAGTTCTCCAAGCACTTGTTGACCCTCTGAGTTTGGCCATCACTCTGAGGGTGGTAAGCAGTGCTGTAATTTAGCTCTATTCCCAATAACTTGAACATGGACTGCCAAAAATTGCTAAGAAATACCTTATATCTGTGTGTGACTATGGATTCAGGAACTCCATGTAAACAATGTATTCTCTTCCAGAATATGTCTACAACTGTGGCTGCTGTATAAGGGTGAGCAAGTGCAATAAAATGTGCATACTTAGTAAACCTATCAACTACTACAAGAATCACCTCCTTGTTGTTGGATTTGGGCAACCCTTCAATGAAGTCCATGCTAATATGACTCCAGACTTAGTTTGCGATTAGTAAGGGCTGCAGTAGACCTCGATAGGCCCTAGGATCATCCTTATTCCTGAGACATACATCATAGTTGGCCACATGATCATTGACCATCTGTTTCATCTTTGGCCAATAAAAGACTTGTGAGAGTCTTTTCAAAGTTCCTAGCTGGCCTGAGTGTCCACCCATGGGTGGTCATAGAAAGTGGATATCAACTGAGTTCTTAGTTCACCATTGTCACCAATGTAGATCTTCCCTTCCTTTTGAGTATGCTAGCATTATACTGCCATATGTTAGGTCCTTGCTGAGTAACTGCCAGTTGACTAATGACTTCTGTAGCTTTGGAATTTCCTTCATAGCTTTGTGTGATATCTTGCACCCAGGTAGGAATTGAAACACTGATAGCTTGTAAGGTCCCCTGCAGTAGGCTACCTGAATCTTTAAGGCCCTCCTTTTGTCTAGATAGGGCATCTGCAACCCTATTTTCAGCTCCCCTTTTATACTGCACCTCATAGTCCAGACCTAGTAACTTAGTAAGTCCCTTCTGTTGTATGGCTGTAGTCACTCTTTGCTCCAGTAGGTATTTCAGGCTGTGGTGAACAGTCCTCTTGTACTGTAAGTAATGCCTCCACTTTTCTACTGCATTGAGCAAGGCCATGTATTCCTTCTCATAAATGGATTTCCCCCTATGTCTTGGTGTTAGAACCTTGCTGAAATAGGCTATAGGCCTACCCTCTTACATTAGCACAACTCCAATGCCCATGTGACTGGCATCAATCTCTACTATGAACCATATTGTAATCAGGCAATGCTAGTACAGGTGTAGTAGTCATAGCTTCCTTTAACTTTCTAAAAGCTAAATCTGCCTTCTCATCCCATTTAAAAGCATCCTTTCTCAGCAATTCAGTCAAAGGTCTGCAAATGACACCATAGTTGGCCACATATTTCCTGTAATACCCAGTCAGTCCCAAGAAACCTCTCAAAGCTCTCACAGAGTTAGATGTTGGCCAATCAACCATGGCCTTAATCTTAGAAGGATCAATTGACACTCCCTTTATAGTTATAACATGCCCCAAATACTCAATTTTTGGCTGTCCAAATGAGCATTTAGACCTCTTAACAATGAATGCTTCCTTAAAATGATGAACACTGCACTCAGGTGAGCTACATGCTCCTTCTCAGACAAACTATAAACCAATATGTCATCAAAGAAAACCAACACAAATTTTCTGAGGAAAGGTTGAAAAACCTGGTTCATCAAAGCTTGGAATGTGGCTGGAGCATTGGTTAGTCCAAATGGCATCACCTTGAATTCATAGTGACCCATGTGAGTCTTGAAAGCGAGTTTTGTAAACATCTTCTACCTTCATCCTGATCTGATGGTAGCCTGCCCTCAAATCCACCTTGGAAAACATCATAGATCCATTCAACTCATCCAGTAGGTCATCTACAATTGGAATGGGGTATTTATCCTTAATGGCGATGTCATTCAGTCCTCTATAATCTACACAAAACCTCCAGGATCCATCCTTCTTTTTGACAAGTAAAGCTGGGGAAGAGAATGAGGATTGGCTATGTTGTATGATGCCATTGGTGAGCATCTCTTTAACCTGCTTTTACAGCTCTTCCTTCTGATGGTAGTTGTACCTGTAGGGCCTCAAACTGACTGGCATTGCTCCTGGCTTCAAGGATATGTCGTGGTCTAGTGATCTGATTGGTGGTAGGGACTTTGGTTTAGCAAAAACATCAGAATATTGTTGTAACACTTCTTCAATGTCCTTCCCTACTGCTTCCTGCTCAGCACCTGCAACACTCATCATGAATAGGTGAGCTATTAAGGCCTGCCCTTTCCTTAGCATTTTTCCCATGGTTCCTTTGCTAATCATAGCTAGCTTCCCTTCTTCAGTGATTCCTTGCAATACCAACTTATTGCTCTTTTTGCCTATGGTCATACACATCTTCTCATGGTCAAATTTGGTTGGATTATGTTTCTTCATCCAGTCATTTCCCAAAACCATGTCACAGCCTCCTAAAGGAATAATGAACAAATTCTCTTGGAATGGTCTGCCCTGCATTTTCCACTGGTACCTTAAGCAAATTGCAGTGCACATGACATAGTTTCCATCAGCAACTGTTACTCTCACTGGTGGGCAGGGTTGAGCTTGGTACCCTGATTCTTTGACTGTGGTAGCATCAATGAAGCTATGGGTACTACTAGAGTCAATCAGCACTGTTAACTTCCTGTTGCCTACAGTCCCCCTCACCAATATAGTATTTACCCCTTTGTTATCTCCTGATAAGGCATTCAAACATATAGCCTCTACAACCTTCTGATCTATATCTCCTTCAATCATCAACCCTGCAGAGTCCTGCTCTTCCTCTATTTTAGCAGTTTCAGTAGAAACCTCTACTACCCCTATCATGCTATTAAGTTGTTTCTTCTTACAAAGATGGCCTAGAGTACACTTCTCCCCACATCTATAACACAATTGGTTGTTCTTCCTATATTCATAAACTTCAGGGCTGAGCCTATATGATGTTGGCTTTGATGTAGGTGTCACAGGTGCTTTACTGTTGCTGTTATTACTAATGTTCTGATAAGATTTTTCCATCACCTTAGTTCGTTTAAGAGCAGCATCAATGGTCTTCTCTTGCAGCCTAGCTTGTTCTACTGCAAACCTTAGAGTGGTAGGTTTGAATAGCTTCACTCCAAACCTAATCTCCTCTTTCAGGGCACCAATAAAACTAAATATGAAATGCGACTCATCTAAATTGGGATTTCTGATTAGTATTTGAGCTTTCAACTCCTCAAATTTACAAAGTAATTCATCCACTATCCCAGTCTGAATTAACTTGTTAAACACCTCTACTATGTCTCCCATTAATTCTTCTCCAAATCTAATCAACAGTTCCTCCTTGAATTCAGCCCAGCTTATTTCCTCTTTGCTAAGGATTAGGGAGTCATAACAGATATTTGCTACTCCATTCAAGTAGAGAGCAGCTCCTTCCACCTTAAGATTCTCTGGTGTTTTGTACAAGTTAAAATATCTCTCACACTTCCTTATCCATCCCTTAGGTTCATGGCCTTCGAAATATGGCAACTCCCACTTAGGTGCAGGAGTTTGTATTGCTTGAGGTCGAGGTTGCCTTAGTTCTGGACCTGGAATGGGCAGTATTCCATCACTTTGAGGCCTCTCACCTTGTCCCCTTCGTGGAACTCTTTCCAAGTTTGTCAGCCTCCCGAGTATTAGCTCCAGTGTTCCTTGTATGCCTGTCCGTGTGTTGCGCAAGGTTTCCTGCGTGGTTAGCACCTCATTCAAAACTTCCTCATGCCTAATCAGCTTATCATCTATTACCTTTAATCTGGTTCCTTCAACAGCTCTCCACAGTCGCAGAATCGAGGCTCTGATACCAAATATAATGATCGAAGTAACTATTTTAAGGAAGTTAGCTCTTTTAAGGATTCCATTACAAATTGGAATAGATTAACCTTTGGTAACATTCTGTAATGATCGAAGTAACTAGGAAAAGAAATGAAAAATAGAAATGGAAAGGAAACAGGATTTTGGAACAATTTTCTTATTTATCGGATAAAATTAAGAAGCTAACTATTAAAATGAAAATAAGAAAGCTAAAATAGAGTGATCCGCCATTAATGAGTTACCTGAAGTTAAGAAGAAAATTTGTAGTGAGAAGAAGAAGAAGAAGAGAAGAAGCTAAAGAAGAAAGAGGAAATGAATCAGAGAGAATCGAAGAAAGAGAGAGAGCTTACTGTGCTGAATGAGCTGCTCTCGCACTGCTCAGTTAGTTATAACTAACTGAGCTGACGTGGCAAAATCTCAACCTTTAAAGCTCATTAATTCTACTTCTAATCTCAGACGTTGGTTTGAATTTCTGTTACTCCTCCTTTTCCCGATTTCAGTTATTTCAGTTACCCCTATTTCCTTCTTCTTTATTAAATACCATTTAGCACCAATTATTCCAGATCATTACTCATTCCCAAGATGAAGAAAAAATTATTATGAACAATTAACAAAAGCCTATGGACATATTGCATTCCTGTCCAATTTAGAGGCCAACCTTAGAGTGGAATTTAATAATTGCCTCCGGATGGGAGAAGACTACTAAAAACTTAGAACAAGAATTAATTGGTTAAATGAAGGAGACTGTAATTCAAAATATTTCCATATAAGTGCCACAAACAAAAGACGGATTAATAAAATACTTTCTTTCTAAAATTCATAGGATAATTTGATAGACGACCTGCTTAAAATTATGGTACACACTACTTCCTACTTCCAAGATATTGTTTTAACAAATCACACTTCATCAAACTGGAAGGATATTAAAAATGATACTGCTAGCCACAACCTAGTAGATTTATCTTCTTTATATAGTCCCTTGAACATTAACGAAATTAGGGCAACCATTTTTTCCTTCAAGCCTAATAAATATCATGGCTCCGATAGTTTACACCCATTATTCCTACAAAAATATTGGCATATGATTAGAAAATTAGTGATAACCCTTTACCATGATGTCTTTGAATCAAGCTTACTGCCAGAGGGTCTTAGTGACACATATTTGTGTCTTATTCCAAAAATCCCTAACGCAAATCATCTATAGAACTTTTGCCCCACGGGTCTTTGTAACACCATTTATAAATGAATCAATAAAATCATAGCTAATAGACTCAGACATTTCCTACTTAAGATCATTAGTCCTTATCAATCGAGCTTCCTTAAGGGTACACTAGCTAGTGATAATTCAATTATTATTCAAGAATTCTTGCTAAGAATGAATAAATACAAGAATTCAAAATATAACATTATACTAAAGATAGACTTCGAAAAGGCTTTTAACTGATTAGAATGGGCGTTATTTATATAACTCTACGGCATGTCAAATTCCCACGGAAGGTTCCTAAGCTCATTATGACCTGTATAACGACTAGTAAGATTTCGGTACTAGTAAACGGGAACACTAGTCCATACTTTATATCAAGAAGGGGAATAAGACAAGGGGATCCGTTTTCCTCTTACATCTTTATTCTTTGTATGAATATGCTCTCAACTCAAATTTCATATATGGTTGATATCAACCTTTGACCCCCAATTATATAGGATGGGACAAATATCTTATTTCCCACTTATTTTATGTTGATGATCATACAATAATGTGTAATTCAGATAGGTGTTCTCCTACAATGATCCTCTCTTGTCTTACTCATTTTTGCTTCCTTTCAGGACATAAATAAATTACCAAAATCCGGAATTGTTGTATCTAAATTTTGTCCAATCCCCTCAACAACTTATTTAACCAACCTTTTTGGTATTAAAACAAGTAGAACTTTTGGCAAGTGTTTGGGCTTCTGTATAACTAATTCTAAACCTAAGCCTTCCGACTATCAATTTATTCGAGATAACTTCAATAACATGTTAGCCTTTTGGAAATCCAATTTCTTAACTGGTAGAGCAAATTTAGTGAAATCTGTCTTAAATAACTTGCCAAACCATGTTATGCAATACAATATGATGCGCTCAAGTATCCTCAAACATATTGACAAGATTCAATGTAATTTCTTATGGGGCACCACTTCTTGTAAAAAGAAACTTCACCTAATAAATTGGGCATTCAAGCAGCCAAAAATAAAAATTCGATCAGTCTATCAAGTCTCTCATGGAGACTAATCCATGAAGTGAATTCTCCTTGGAAGGCAGCTCTATGTTCCCTCTATAGCCATAACCCGACAACACAAAATTGTTCTTTCGTTTGAAAAAGTATAATCAAATGTTGGGAGGTATGTTACAAGGGCATAAATTGGATTCACAACACCAACTCCAACCTTCAAATATGGGATTCGAATTGGATTCCTCATTTCTCTAGCCTTAGATTAGTCCTTAAAGGCCCCATCACCGAAGAATCTATAAATCTCATCATACAATATATTTAGTATAACAATAACTAGGGCCTGCAAAAAATTTCTTTCTACCTCCCTGACCCCTTGAGAAATAGCATACGCTCAATTCATCCAAAATTGTACCATAAGGATATAGCCACATGGACTTTGACGAGTAATGGTGTATTCACTTCTCGAAGTTGCAATAACCTTGTTAGCTAAGCCAACCCTCTTTTGATTGATTTTAACTGGATCTATCACTCCGCTGTCCAAAGAAAATCAAATTCTTTCTTTGGAAATGCCTTCACAAAAAACTTCCAACCCGTGCTTATCTAAACTATATAGTGATCAATATAGACGCAACATGACCTATGTGCAAAACAAATACTAAAAATTTAAAGCATATTTTTATTACATGACCCATAGTGCATGAAGCCTGAGAGAGATTAGGGTTAGACAAGAACCACTATATACACCACAATAACACTAACGACCACTAGCTAATAACCCTACGAGACCTTAAGCCCACATTACTTCCTAAGTTGCTTAATTGGTAAGATCTTTTCCCCTTTGTAATCTGGAATATTTGGCTAAACCGCAATAAAAACAATGTGAATAATACTTCACTCAACTTCTCCATTAATAACTCAATTTAGCTGGCTACTAAATTTAAATTGCTTACAGAAAGAAATAATTTTATTACAAAGAAACATGTCATAAACGTATTTTGGCATAAACCATTAGTGGGGCAGCTAAATCTCAATATATATGGGATTTTTAAGGAAAACCTAAACATAGCCGGTTTGGGAGGTTGTTTTAGAGATAGCCACGACCATTGGATAATGGGATTCCAGCTCCATTGTTCGGCATGAAGTGCACTGCAAGGGGAAATGGAAGCTCTTAAAGAAGGGTTACAAATAGCTTTGTCATATGGCTATAAGTCCATGGTGATAGAAACAGACTCTACGAAGGTAATTGAATCGATAAGCAATGCAAACGAATCTAACTTCGTGATTGTTGATAACTGCATGTGGCTAATACACCAGTTGAAGGACCCGAAGTTAATCCATAACTACAGAGATGGCAATCAAGCGGAGCATGGATTGGATAAGGAAGTTTTGCAGGAATCCTCAAATCATCAACTATTACTTAGGCCCCTTAGTTATATTATAAATAAGCTAGAAGCAGATAGGTTGGGCCATGTTTATCTAGTTGAAAAACTCTCCGGTACTATTTTGTGTAAGCTTGCCAATCTGGGCAACATGAATATTCTCTGCTCATCTAATGATGAGAATGGTGTAATGAACTTTATAACTTAGTTAATATAAGTACTTATCTTTGTTTGTCAAACAAATAATACATATATATATATATATATATATATATAAATAGAATTCTATTTATGGTGAATGTCCATATTTTGAGAGATTCTAGGGTTTTTGAGAAAATAGAAAGGTTGTGAAATTTTTAGAAACATCTTGGCTCAGTTTAAAGCTCTTTCGAAAATGATCTTTTCAACAGTTATGAAAAATGATTTCAAGCAGTTAGTGCTGATAAGCACAAAAAAATCCCCCTCGGGAATAATTACTACAGTAGAACAGGTAAAAATACAAGTAAATATGCAAGATGAGCACATCAAAGTTCTCCCATCTGAAATATCTCAAAAACAGTTGTGGCCCCTTAGGCATGATTTATGTTCCTGGTCAGTCATTGTTACCTTACCAAAACACGTATTACGGTGCCATTGTTACCACTGGTCAGTCATTATTACATGACTGGTTAGTCATTATTACCTGACCAAAATGCGTATAACAGTGCCATTGTTACCACTAGTTAGTCATTGTTACCTGACTGGCCAGCCATTGTTACCTGACCAAAATGCGTATAATAGTGCGATGGTTACCACTGGTCAATCATTGTTATCTAACCAAAATGCATATAACAGTGCCATTGTTACCACTGAATAAAAATTTTCCGCTTTAGATGGGTACAGACTCTGGAATGGGCCCTTACGGCCCAAGTGCAATATGAAGCCACTTCGTGGCATATAACACAAGGCTTGAAAGCCTTCTCACATCACACTCGAGTCCTGAAAGCCTCCCTAAAATACACTCGAGGCCTGAAAGTCTACTCACATATCTTTCGAGGCCTGAAAGCCTCCTTACATCACGCTCAAGGCCTGAAAGCCTCACTCAGTCCAGAAACATCATAAGCCCCTCGAGCATCAATAAAATAGTACTGCTCAGCTCAAACAACAGTGGAAATATCATTTAAGTCCCAAAGTTCAATTAAAACGACAAAGTTGTAAACAGTGTAATCAACATGACTGAGTTCAAGTAATGTATCAAATAGCAAGGGAAGAGTGATAAAAATGCCCGAAGGGTTCAAATAATTGGCACAAGCCCAAATATGGCAATCTGCCCAAATTATGATAACAACAAATATATTCTAGTCAAATACGCGGTAAAATCATCAATCAGGATAGACTAAGTCGCAATTCCTAATGGTTCTCTACTACACGCTCTCTACCCGGCATGTAAGTGACCACAATATAGCACTATGGTATGCAAATCAGGGGGTTCGATCCCTCAGGATATCATTTACAATTATTACTCACCTCGAATCGGTGAAATCTCTAGCTCGCGATGCCTTTGCCCCTCAAATTGGCCTCCACATTCGTCGAATCTGTCTAAAATCAGAGCGAATACATCATAATAGGCTAAGGGAACATAACCCAATTGAAAAGAATCGATAAACATCAAAAATCATGAAATTGCAAAACCCGGGCCCTAGGCCCACTTCTCAAAAATTAGAAAATTTAACATCAACAGATTCCTTATCTCCTCAAGAGTTTGTACATACCAAAAGTTCTCAAATCCGACCTCAAATGGTCCTTCAAATCCCCAAATTAAGTTTCAAAATTCCAAACCTTAGTTCTTCAAAATTTTAGGCTTAATTTTCATGAATTTCTACGTTAATTTCACATAATAATCGTATTTTTAACTCATACAACTTACCTCCAGTCAATCCCAGTCGAAACCCTCTTCAATTGCTCCCAAAAAGCTCTCAAGATGTTCAACAATGGAGGAAAATGACTTAGGCTCGCGGGTGAAATATCATTAAAATCATTCTACCCAAACCTTATTTGCGCTTCTGCGACTTCCATGCCATATATGCGATATCGCTTATGTGGTCTTCCCTCTGCTTCTGCAGAAAATAACTTAACGACCCTGTGTCACGACCCAGATTCCCCCACCATCGGGATCGTGATGGCGCCTACTCGTGGTAGCTAGGCAAGCCAATTTACTCATCACCTTTACGTTTACACAACCATCCTGTTCTCCTATTTAATAACAAAAATATTAACAATAACTTTAATTGTGGAAGTCCTTTTAATAAAAACTGAATAATAGTGTGAATTACTCGACAACAAATCCTCTACCCAATATGCGGAGTCACAAACACATGAACTACTAAGAATAACTACACATAATGGTCTGAAAGAAATAAATAATAATTATCTGTCTCGAAATAATGAGACTACAGCAATAATGAAAGCAATAAGAAGAGACGACGGGCATGCGGACGCCTGCAAGCAATATTGAAAGCAATAAGAAGTCTCGTAAGTATAGTAATCCTGCTAGTGAACTACTGTTGCTGCTCATGCTCAAAACTTAGACCTGTGCAAAAATGAACAGAAGTGTAGTATCAGCACAATCCGACCCCTCCCATGTGCTGGTAAGTTCCTAGCCTATCCCGGTGAAGTATGACAAGCCTAGGACCAGACACTCACATAAACATGTGCACTTCTATATACATATGTACTACAAAATAATAGAAATATTGAGCAAGACAAATAGCAAGGGAGGGAACATGCTAGGGGATCACAATCGAATATACATAATTAATTACTAAGGTAAAAACAAAGTGCAGCAAAACAGTTATCCCCAAACAACAAAAATTGAATGGTTGCACGGCATCACCCTTCGTGCTTTTACGCTCATCCTCGCCAAATAATCAATAAAAAGTGCACGACATCATCCTTCGTGCTTTTACTCTCATCCTCACATTCATGGCACGACATGATCCTTCGTGCATGATTTAAGTAACAATGGCACGGAATGTTAAATAGTAAACATGGCATAGAATGATCCTTCATGCATACATTGTAAAACATGGTACAGAATGATCCTTCATTCATAAATAGTAAAACATGGCACAGAATGTTCCTTCATGCATAAATAGTAAAACATGGCACGGCATTATCCTTCGTGCATTATCACTCTTCCTCACCCAAATAACAGTCACAGTCAATGGGCAAGAAGAATGAAACAAATAACAAAAAACCGTCCCGGCAAGGGAGTAATAACTAATAACAGTCATAACAGTATCCCGGTTAGGGAACAATAACAACAACACAACAAAGTCCCGGCAAGGGAATAATAATCAACCTTCCCAACCCGGCAAGGGCTCAAGGATATAACTTAAGAAAGTTCCATATTAGCTCACAACATGTATCAACAAATGACTCACGGTCATGCTAGACTCCGGTGTATAGATGCTCTTCACCACGCCTATACACCACACTCGATCATTTAGCAATTAGCAAATTATTATACTCTCTTCTATTCCCTAAACCTAGGATAGATCAAACACTTACCTCAAATTCGCAGGCCACTCACTGCTCGATTACAGCTTTTCCTTTAGAATCTTGTTCTAACCCGCTCGAATCTAATCATAATTAGTTTAATATTATTAATTAATTCTAATGGAACTAACTTTACTGAAAATCATAATCCTTGTTCAAATTTGATAGATTCCAATAGTGGAAAACAAAATTGTCGAACTGTATCCTAACGTGTAACCCAACATGTAAAAAAAATATGACTTCTCATACTATAAAATTAATTAAATTATTTTATTATACTATTTCACATTCAATAATGATTACCCAATTATTAGCCATGATTAATTCCATGTCCAGTATACTTAATATTGAAGATTTGTAATTCGTAGTGAAACATAAGTTGATACATTAGTTTCTTGCATTCTAACGTTATATCAATTCTCTACAAACTTTCAATTACTACTTCATCGTTAGGAACCCAATTATTTTCTAGCTATTAAAAAGGAATAAATTCCAATTTATTCAATTAACTACACCACCGTAAGTAATGGAATGATATGGGTACCTGATTACTTGGATTGCTTCTACGAGATTTCACACAGTGAATAGCTATATGCGATAATTGTCGCCTCTCTCACAATGCTAACACTATATGGTATTCTAGGTTTTGTTTCTAGCTTAGAAAATAGAATTAATCAACTTCACTTATGTCACGACCCCAAATCCGGTCGTGATGGCGCCCAGCACATTGCTAAGCCAGCCTGACCAATAAATAACATCGACGGAGCTGGAAGCTCGCTTTATCCCATTTAATTATATCAAAACATGAAGCAATAGTGATACATATATCGAAAACGGGGAACCAAGTCCCAAAATATACCAACTCCCATAGACCGAAGGGTCAAGAGTAATGAGCCTCTAATGAACATAAGTGTATAAAGGTTTACAAGATACCAAGTGCGGAAAGAAAAGTCAATACAGAATCAAAAGATAGTAAGAAGGAATATCGGGTCCTACGAACTCTGCAGCTATCTCGAATATCCTACAGATGTCGCCTCGCACAACTACTGGATCACTGTTGAGAGGTACCTGGATCTGCACACAAGGTGCGGGGAGTAAAATGAGTACTGCCAGACTCAGTGGTAATAAACAGGGGTAAGACAACGTAAATAAGAAATCCACAATAAAGCACTATGTAAGGCTGTAACCAATGCCCTGTAACAGTTCAATATCAACAGTAGAGAACTAACAAGTATCAACAATATAGTATAACAGCTAGCAGATGTAGCTAAATGCAATGCAATGCATGAAATGACCGCTACGGCGCGTAGCCCGATCCAATTTGGGTACCCGTGCTCACTGTGGGGTTCAGACTCCGGAGGGGCTCCTATAGCCCAAGCACAATATCATGAATATACAGTCCGATCCAACATATATACTGCTGCGGCGTGCAACCCGATCCACTACCAGTCAGCTAATATGCAAATACAGCCTCGCAGGCTCAAAAGTAGTTTTGAAAACCTTTATCATTTTTCAGTTGGAAAACAAAAATACTGTCACGACCCCAAATCCGGTCGTGATGGCGCCCAGCACATTGCTAAGCCAGCCCTGACCAATCAATATCAACAACGGAGCTAGAAGCTCTCTTTAACCCATTTAAGCATTTCAAAATATGAAACAATAGTAATATTTATACCAACAGCGGGGAGACCAAGTCCCAAAATGTACTAACTCCCATAGACCGAAGGGTCAAGAGTCATGAGCCTCTACTGAACATGAGTGTATAAAGGTTTACAAGATACCAAGTGCGGAAAGAAATATCAATACAAAATTAAAAGACAGTAGGAAGGAATATCGCGGTCACCTGTCTCAACTACTACCATAAGGTCTTCTGGTCTGCTAATAACCCACTAACGAGCGAACAATACCTGCAACTGTGCACAAGGTGCGAGGAGTAAAGTGAGTACTTCCAACTTAGTGGTTATAAAAGAGAATAATAACTGTGTGATAAGAAAATACGTATGGGCTCACCAAAAGCTATAATCAGCTACCCTGTCATAGAATCAATCTTCACTGTACCTGTACCAACAAATACCAATAAATAGCATAACAGCTAGCGGATGTAGCTAAATGCAATGCAATGCATGATATGACCGCTACGGCGCGTAGCCCGACTCCAATTTTGGGTACCCGTGCTCACTATGGGGGTTCGGACTCCGGAGGGGCTCCTACAGCCCAAGCACATCTCATAGAGATATTCCTGCGGCGTGCAGTCCGATCCAACATATATCTCGCTGCGGCGCGCGGCCCGATCCACTACTAGTCAGCTAATATGCAGATACAGCCTCGCAGGCTCAAAAGTAGTTTTTGAAAACTCTTTTATCATTTTTCAGTTGGAAAACAGTAATATCAAGTTCGAGAGATTGGAATTAGCATAATAACAGAAATAGCTGCGGACTAGTAGTAAACTAGCATGTCTATATGATAAGACAATGATAACGATCCTCGCGGGATCCAATAACTGGCTCACGGCCCACAAGTATACTCAACCGCCCAAGAAGGGGTTCAACGGCTCGAGAATAGCCAATAATACAGTATCAACAGGTCGGACTAATATATAGTCTCCAGTTCATGATCGACCCCGCACTCTCAAGAGTGTGCGTGTCTCGCCGCTATACAGCGTCACAAAGTGGTATACCGGGGTTTCGAACCCGCTGGTCATCACCCACATCTATTACTCACCTCAATACGATGCGACGACTACTCCGCAATGCCCTTGCCACGAGAATCAAGCTCCGCACGCGTAGAATCTGATCAAATACGGTAGAAATACAACAAATTAGGCCAATGGGACGACACCCAATCAATACAACTCGATTTACATCAAAATTCCCAAAGTTGTCAAAACCCGACTTTCGGTACGCTTGTCGAAAAATTACAAAAGTTACATATTCGGAATCCTCATCTCGATACGAGTCTAGGCATATAAAATTTACCAAAATCGGACTCCATTTGCCCACTCAAATCGGTGTTTTTCTTTAATTTAGGCCTAGGGCTCAAACCCACCTTTAATCTTCCATTTACAGAGATTTAACCCATGATTTCATGTTAAAATGATGTAATTAAGCCACAAAACTTACCTCCAACGAATCCCCGATGATTTACCAGCAATTCCCGTGAGTTTCTCTCTCTAGAACTCAAAAATGGCGTTTTTGGGTATTAAACCCGCGACTGGTTCTGTTCTGAACTTAACTTCACTGCCGGCCTATTTTCTTCATCGCGTTCGCGACGCCTCTCACGCGAACGCGATGCCTTTTTCCTCTTCTTCATCGCGAACGCGTCACTCCTTCACGCGTTCGCGAAGGTCAACTTCCCAGCCTCCGGATTATTACTCTACGCGAACGCGTAGTCTCCCACGCGAACGCGTGGCCTCGCCAATTCCTTCTTCGCGATCGCGGCCTAAACCCACGCGAACGCGATGCGTCCTAACTCCCTCATACGCGAACACGTCCTTCTCCCACGCGTTCGCGATGCTTCACGTCCTTGCCAATACGCGAACGCGATACCCCCTCGCGAACGCGATGCTTGCTGAACTTGGCCTACGCGAACGCGGGCCGTGCCCTCGCGAACGCGAAGGCCAAATCACTGCCCAGTGATCTGCAGATTACAACAGGTCTTTTCTTGCTTCCAAATGCCGGATGATGGTCCGGATTCACCCCGAGGCCCCGGGACCTCAACGAAAACCACCAACATACCCCAAAACACGATACGAACTTGTTCCAATCATAAAAACACGTCTAACAACATCAAAACCCATGATTCACATCGAATTCAAGCCTAAATTTCTTAAAACTTTCCGAATTACACATTCCATCAAAAACCCGACCAAACGACGTCCGAATGACCTGAAATTTTGCAGGCACATCCAAAATCACCTAACGGAGCTACTGCAACTGTCGGAATTCCATTCCGACCCCCGGATCAAAATCTCACCTACCGTTCGGATTTAGCCAAAATTCAACCTTAGCCAATTCAAGCCTATTTCTACACCGGGCCTCCAAATTCAATTCCGATCGCTCCCCTAAGTCACAAATCACCTCCCGGAACTAACTGAATCATCATAATTCGATTCCGAGCCCTCTAACCAAATAGTCAACTCCGGGTTGACTTTCTTTATTCAAGTTTCCTTCAAAAAGGCTATATTCCTCATTTTCAATCCAATTCACTCCTAACTCACCCGATAGACTCTAACACTGATATAAAAGCATAAACCATGTAATTACAACATAACGGGGTGGTAATTCCCGTGACAACGGGCCGGGTCGTCACATTCTCCCCAACTTAAACAAACGCTCGTCCTCGAGCGGACCCAAAGTGGTACTAGAAGCAACTCAATAGCTAAATGACCTTACCAAGCATATATTCTGGCGATCACACGTCAGCCTATCTCTCATAAGTCCGAAAACACCATATAGCTGAAATCTCACAGACCATCTGAACCATACACCACATTGCACTTTCTGAAATCATATACCAATTGTTAATGCCATGCCCATACTCAGGATACACTAGAATCCACTGCAATAACCCACACTCACCACTCCGGGTGAGATCATATGATGTATCAAACAACCCAATCACTCGAGACAATAGTCTCTAATCACAATAATTTCTCACGATAACCGAATACCAACTGAAAAACCTTTTTCATTAGATAGAGTCTTGTTCCAACACCTTCATATCATGCCCACGGCAACCGAACACGCGATATATCGAACCCATCTCTCGGGTCAACCATTCATGAATCCATTTCACTTTTAACTGATACCACAACAGATTTCGGACCCAAATCTCGGTATTACCTTTCTAACCCACTGGAATCACATATGCCCGCTCTCCATAATGACTCAAATGATCATTTCGATTATAACACACGCGCTGGTGATATGTCACCTCAACACCGGCCTAAGCCCCGACGAGCACAACACAGGCTCCAATAGAGACATCCGAACATACTCAAATCATGACAATTGTCTTCAACAAGAGAGCTGTAATTCAATTCCTTTGTGCCATCATAACATAGAACTGAGATCGCGTCTCGCATTATAGAAATAGAGTACATGACTCCTTCTCGAAAGGTCATAACATCACGTGGCCTTGCCACGATTCATGATTCTATCCAAACATTATTACTCGTGAAGCACCCCAATTTACCAAGCTCAAAACGATCAGCCACACACATATTTAGGTCTGAACCCGAGCAATCAACCTCACCCACGGTGAAACAATTAATGTATGCTATCAAATCCTGAAAGAACACAACCGATGTGACATTCGCCAAGCGATACTCAATACAGACTCTTCCTCAGAAACTAGGAAGTATTGTATACCAGGTAATATATAACTAACTCTATTTTCACATTACACTGTTGCGGCGTGCAACCCGCTCCAATGACATACCCGTGGCGGCGTGCCACCCGATCCAGATACCATACCCGTGGCGGCATGCCACCCGATCCAAATAACAGTACCTGTGGCGGCGCGCCACCCGATCCATTGCAACAAACATGTATATATGGCCTCGAGCTCGGTCACATGAAACTCATCCGACAAAGTTCCTCAATACCGGAACTGAATCAATGGTAGATACCTCTACATTGACATCCGCCACGAAGGCCCAACTAACAAAGCAATACCTACCAGCCGTCCGCTAGCCCTAGGGTACATCCACCCTGCTGGAGCATGATCTGATGCGCTCTGCCATGCAGTTTGCGACATGTTTCTGACATAGTCCATATCACATTAGTCTGGACAACCTGGCTTATGAAAACCAGTCAGCAATCGTATATCATTATTCAAATTCATCATATCAAGTAACGAGATAGCCACTAGAGCTTCCAATTTCCGATAACCGCTACACTGTGACGATACACACGATATACCACCGCTGCGTACGCGGGTTACGAGAATCTTCTAGTCTCCAACACATACATAACACAGGAATCACTATGCCTGATTCCGTACTTCACCGTGCGATTACATAACGCACCTCAAGCGTCCATTCATACCAAGAAAGCCATTCATAAATTTCACTATGTCATCAACGACTCAATTATTATAGTCGATCCAACGGGAGTATACCACCATACCGCTAGATATTATCAGGTTTATTTTACCTGGCCCTTTTGACCATAGACTCTGCCGAAATACTAGTATAGCAATACCATTCTCCTAAATCACCAGGAAGATTGATTCTCAGATTATCTGCAGCTGCCCACGCTGCTTGAGGATTTTAATGACTCCCCATATAATATGAATTGATCTCAAAACCTTGAATATGCCATTATCAACTTTCCATAACACATCGCATATACCATACCACACTAAGATAACATGGAAATTCATATTCCTTTCCTACGCCGCAAACATCGGCTCACTCAACTAGTCAAGGGCTTCATGATCCCATATAGAGAAAACTCATTACACATTCCAAGCCTTGCATACCAATAGGAAAAATACACTCATTATCGAACCACGGTAAAGCACATCATAAACTCTTTCCCCCAATTACATTGCATAAGTTAAACTGCCAGGACTGAGTCCTTATACCCATATCAAGTGACACAACTGCCTGTGCTCAAGAGCTTTGTTGCACAATATCTGCAAAACTCATTCCTTCAAACACATACCAGGAATTAATCGCATTCCTTATCATATCGCTTCGGTTTAATAACAAGTTGCTCCAATTACTCAATTTCTTTTCTGAACCATTTTTAACTTAGTATTAGCCTTTACTGTAGCACTACCATAACTCAACCCATGTTACCACACGGGACTCGTACATAAGACCACACGGTCTAAAACCCATAGGCCACTCTCAATGTTTCCCAGGAGTACCACATTCTACAATACTTGTTTTGAAGAACTTCATGCGATTTTTGAATTAGTATTATTACCTTCCAATACGGATACATAGAATCCCATCATTCACATAACATAGAACAAGTCTTGATCCCTTCTAACGAAAACACCATCTTTAGCCACACATATAATCTTAAGGCATCCGTTACAAGCAAAATCTGGAACACCACAGGACTATTCTCGGGCGTCATTTACCCTTATTCAGCTGTAACTCAACTGTCCCATTGAGTAGAACCACTCGTGTTTTGTTAGAACTCTGACATCGCAGAACATGATTACTTACGGATACAATGAGCCATCTTTCCTTTCTATACACCGAACATTCTCTACCAACAGTAGTTCAAAACATCCTAGTATTTCTTCACATCTACGAAGCGCCATAACCTTGTCGGAATCTTCCCAACATACTTAAAGACAGAATCAACATAGCACACAATAGTGCAATCAGTTAATCAATAGCAACCTCCCCAACTTAGCTCGAAGCCATTTATCAAAGCACTTTTAACCACTCATGTCATTATTACTCAAGTGATGCCGAAATGTTACAATGAGATTAAACTCAAGTCATTTATAAGCCTTGACAGAGACTCGAATCATCAGAGACCTTAACCCTTCTGCAATTCTTGCATTTATTCACACACCACCAATAAGCCCACTCTCTTAAGGTGACAAAAATCTTTCTAAGTCCCAAATTTCCCAAAAATTTCGGCAGAGTTTCCTTTGTAATTTGGCATATCCACCTGCCAGAGAATCACCAAAACCATCCTAGCAATACATTCACAGCTCAACAAGACATCACAATGTATTTCAACAACATTAAATCTCAATACTACACAATTCATATTATCATAATTGGTACATGAACATGCGTTGTACATGCTCGAATCATAACACATCAACTACCTTTCAATTACACATGAGAATCATTCCACCTACCTCGCCTCAATTTAGCATTTCAGCACAATACCTTGCACAAGGATACACATAGCATAATCATTTTAGTCTTCCTGAGTTTAAACTGGTTCCACTACAAATAAGGCATTTTACCTTCCAATTACGAGATATGATAAATATTCACCACGCCCATAGCTCGGGGCTACACAACAGTTTAGATAAGAGTCGAACAATTAACGACTCATCCATTAGTAAGCCTCCATAATACTCTACAGATCGGCACAAGGCCCCAAACATGGCTACTAGCCCAAGTACATAGATATAAGCCCAGTCTTAGTCACTTTACACAGTAATTTATCAATTGGGAAGGATCAAGTCCAAATCCTCAGTCACAATACCACCACGCTTGTCACATGACGCATATTCCATCTCAGCACAGCACTGTATAGTGCAAAAATACGGGATTTCAAACCCTCGGTACATTATCTATTGCCACCACTCACAAAATCAGCACCTCAATGCTCAAGTCATAAACAAGGTCCAGCCTCAAGTCATCCTGACTGGCCCAACATGAACTCACCGAGATTATATCTCGCCCCTCGTTCGAGGAAATCACAAGCCATAAGGCAATCACATTATCGAGCGCTCGATGCGTACACGGACGTGTGGAAGGAATTTCAAAAATTATATCTCAAGCTGAATCAAGTGCGCACGATAAGAATTCCAAGAAATGTGAAGTGTTTCCTAAAGGTTCGCAGCCTCCCGAGGATAAGTACAGGCGTCCCCGTACCGATCCACAAGACTCTACTAACCGGCTCAAGACTCGTGAGGCCTAGTAAACCTAGGCTCTGATACCAACTTGTCACGACCCCAAATCCGGTCGTGATGGCGCCCAGCACATTGCTAAGCCAGCACTGACCAATCAATATCAACAACGGAGCTAGAAGCTCTCTTTAACCCATTTAAGCATTTCAAAATATGAAACAATAGTAATATTTATACCAACGGCGGGGAGACCAAGTCCCAAAATATACTAACTCCCATAGACCGAAGGGTCAAGAGTCATGAGCCTCTACTGAACATGAGTGTATAAAGGTTTACAAGATACCAAGTGCGGAAAGAAATATCAATACAAAATTAAAAGACAGTAGGAAGGAATATCGGGTCCTGCGGACTCTGCAGCTACCTCGTATATCCCACGGATGTCGCCTCGCACAACTACTGGATCACTGCTGAGAGGTACCTAGATCTGCACACAAGGTGCAGGGAGTAAAATGAGTACTGCCAGACTCAGTGGTAATAAACAAGGGTAAGACAGCGCAGATAAGAAATCCGCAATAAAGCACTATGTAAAACTATAATCAGGCTACCCTGTCATAGAATCAATATTCACTGTACCTGTACCAACAAATACCAATAAATAGCATAACAGCTAGGAGATGTAGCTAAATGCAATGCAATGCATGATATGACCGCTACGGCGCGTAGCCCGACTCCAATTTTGGGTACCTGTGCTCACTGTGGGGGTTTAGACTCCGGAGGGGCTCCTACAGCCCAAGCACATCTCATAGAGATATTCCTGCGGCGTGCAGTCCGATCCAACATATATCTCGCTGCGGCGCGCAGCCCGATCCATTACTAGTCAGCTAATATGCAGATACAGCCTCGCAGTCTCAAAAGTAGTTTTTGAAAACTCTTTTTATCATTTTTCGGTTGGAAAACAGTAATATCAAGTTCCAGAGATTGGAATTAGCATAATAACAGAAATAGTTGCGGACTAGTAGTAAACTAGCATGTCTATATGATAAGACAATGATAACGATCCTCGCGGGATCCAATAACTGGCTCACGGCCCACAAGTATACTCGACCGCCCAAGAAGGGGGTTCAACGGCTCGAGAATAGCCAATAATACAGTATCAACAGGTCGGACTAATATATAGTCTCCAGTTCATGATCGACCCCGCACTCTCAAGAGTGTGCGTGTCTCGCCGCTATACGGCGTCACAAAGTGGTATACCGGGGTTTCGAACCCGCTGGTCATCACCCACATCTATTACTCACCTCAATACGGCGCGACGACTACTCCGCAATGCCCTTGCCACGAGAATCAAGCTCCGCACGCGTAGAATCTGATCAAATACAGTAGAAATACAACAAATTAGGCCAATGGGACGACACCCAATCAATACAACTCGATTTACATCAAAATTCCCAAAGTTGTCAAAACCCGACTTTCGGTACGCTTGTCGAAAAATTACAAAAGTTACATATTCGGAATCCTCATCTCGATATGAGTCTAGGCATATAAAATTTACCAAAATCGGACTCCATTTGCCCACTCAAATAAGTGTTTTTCTTTAATTTAGGCCTAGGGCTCAAACCCACCTTTAATCTTCCATTTACAGAAATTTAACCCATGATTTCATGTTAAAATGATGTAATTAAGCCACAAAACTTACCTCCAATGAAACCCCGATGATTTCCCGGCAATCTCCCGTCAATTTCTTCTCTTGGAACTCAAAAATGGAGGTTTTGGGTATTAAACCCGCGACTGGTTCTGTTCTGAACTTAACTTCACTGCCAGCCTATTTTCTTCATCGCGTTCGCGACGCCTCTCACGCGAACGCGATGCCTTTTTCCTCTTCTTCATCGCGAACGCATCACTCCTTCACGCGTTCGCGAAGGTCAACTTCCCAGCCTCCGGATTATTACTCTACGCGAACGCGTAGTCTCCCACGCGAACGCGTGGCCTCGCCAATTCCTTCTTCGCGATCGCGGCCTAAACCCACGCGAACGCGATGCGTCCTAACTCCCTCATACGCGAACGCGACCTTCACTCACGCGTCCGCGAAGCTTCCCGGCCTTTCCAATATGCGAACGCGATACCCCCCTCGCGAACGCGATGCCTGCTGAACTTGGCCTACGCGAACGCGGGCCGTGCCCTCGCGAACGCGAAGGCCAAATCACTGCCCAGTGATCTGCAGATTACAGCAGGTCTTTTCTTGCTTCCAAATGCCGGATGATGGTCCGGATTCACCCCGAGGCCCCGGGACCCCAACGAAAACCACCAACATACCCCAAAACACGATACGAACTTGTTCCAATCATAAAAACACGTCTAACAACATCAAAACCCATGATTCACATCGAATTCAAGCCTAAATTTCTTAAAACTTTCCGAATTACACATTCCATCAAAAACCCGACCAAACGACGTCCGAATGACCTAAAATTTTGCAGGCACATCCAAAATCACCTAACGGAGCTACTGCAACTGTCGGAATTCCATTACGACCCCCGGATCAAAATCTCACCTACCGTTCGGATTTCTCCAAAATTCAACCTTAGCCAATTCAAGCCTATTTCTACACCGGGCCTCCAAATTCAATTCCAATCGCTCCCCTAAGTCACAAATCACCTCCCGGAACTAACCGAATCATCAGAAATCGATTCCGAGCCATCTAACCAAATAGTCAACTCCGGGTTGACTTTCTTTATTCAAGTTTCCTTCAAAAAGGCTATATGCCTCATTTTCAATCCAATTCACTCCTAACTCACCTGATAGACTCTAACACTGATATAAAAGCATAAACCATGTAATTACAACATAACGGGGTGGTAATTCCCGTGACGACGGGCCGGGTCATCACAAATACCAAGTTCCAGAGATTGGAAATAGCATGATAACAGAAATAGCTACAGACTGGTAGTAACTAACATGTCAATATGATAAGACAATGATAACGATCCTCGGGGGACCCAATAACTGGCTCACGGCGCACAAGTATACTCGACCACCCAAGAAGGGGGTTTAACGGCTCAAGAGTAGCCAATATCACAGTATGATATGCAACCATCCGAGAAGGAGGTTCGACGACTCAAGAATAGCCAATATCATAACACAGTGCGAACAAATCGGACTAAGCCATAGTCCCCAATCACAATCGACCCCGGACTTACATGAGAGTACGTGTCTCACCGCTATACAGCATCACAAAGTGGTATACCGGGGTTTCGAACCCGCTGGTCATCACCCACATCTATTACTCACCTCAATACGGCGCGACGACTACTGCGCAATGCCCTTGCCACGAGAATCAAGCTCCGCACGCGTAGAATCTGATCAAATACAGTAGAAATACAATAAATTAGGCCAATGGGACGACACCCAATCAATACAACTCGATTTACACCAAAAATGACAAAGTTGCCAAAACCCGACTTTCGGTGCGCTTGTCGAAAAACCACGAAAGTCACATATTCGGAACCCTCATCTCGATACGAGTCTAAGCATATCAATTTTACCAAATTCGGATTCCATTTGCCCATTCAAAACCTTGATTTTCTAAAGTTCAAGCCTAGGGCTAAATCCTCCATAAATTACCCCAAATTCCTCCATTTTCATGATATAATTGCATAATATGATCAATACTAATCATAGTTTAAGTCCATAGTTGATTACTTGATGATTTCCCTTGAGTTTCTCTTCAAAATCGCCCAAATCGCCTCCTTAAGCCGAGACCCAAATGTGTGAAATGTTTCTGAAATTTTCTAACTTCTGATACACTTAACTCACTGCGATTTTCGCTTCTGCGATACACGGACCGCTCCTGCGGGTCCGCTTCTGCGACCAATTGGTCGCTTCTGCGAACCCAGGCCTATTTGGCCATTTCCGCACCTGCGATCCAAGGACCGCCCCTGCGGGTCCGCTCCTGCGGAATCCCCTCCGCCCCTGTGGTCTTTCCCGCTTTTGCGGACAAGAGTTCGCTCCTGCGGACTCGCCTATGCGATCAACTATCCGCTTCTGCGGACTCGTCCACCACGCCTCTTTCCCGCTTCTGCGATCGCCCTCTCGCACCAGCGAAGCCGCCCCTGCGGGCCAGGCTCCGCTTTAGCGGTCGCCTCTGCTTCTGCGCCTTCTTTTCCGCTCCTGCGGACTCGCTCCTACGCTCCCTTTTCCGCAGGAGCGAAAACCACAGAACAGAATCACAAACCTGCAATTTTCCACATTTTCTCTCGTTTTGCCATCCGAAAACACCCCGAGGCCCCCGGGACCTCATCCAAACACACCAACACATCCTAATACCTTATTCAAACTTGCTCCAATCCTCAAAACACGTCTAACAACATCAAAACCCATAATTCACATCGAATTCAAGCCTACATTCCTTAAAACATTCCGAATTACACAATCAATCAAAAACCCGACCAAACGACGTCCGAATGACCTGAAAATTTGCGGACATATCCAAAATCACATAATGAAGCTACAGGAATTGTCGGAATTCCATTCCGAACCCCGGATCAAAATTTCACCTACCGTTCGGATTTCGCCAAAATTCAACCTTAGCCAATTCAAGCCTATTTCTACACCGGACCTCCAAATTCAATTCCGATTGCTCCCCTAAGTCACAAATCAGCTCCCGGAACTAACCGAATCATCAGAATTCAATTCCGAGCCCTCTAACCAAATAGTCAACTCTAGGTTGACTTTTCTTATTCAAGTTTCCTTCAAAAAGGCTATATGCCTCATTTTCAATCCAAATCACTCCTAACTCACCCGATAGACTCTAACACTAATATAAAATCATAAAACATGTAATTAAAACATAATGGGGTGGTAATTCCTGTGACGACGGGCCGGGTCGTCACATTCTCCCCTTCTTAAGCAAACACTCGTCCTCGAGCGGGTCAAGAAACATACCTGAAGTCTCAAACAAGTGAGGATATCTGCTCCGCATCTCCCGCTCGATCTCCCAAGTGGCCTCCTCCACGGGTCGACCTCTCCATCGAACCTTAACTGATGCAATCTCCTTAGAACTCAATTTTCTCACCTGCCGTCCCAAAATGGCAATAGGCTCCACATCATAGGATAAATCACCATCAAGCTGAATGGTACTGAAGTCTAATACATGAGACGGATCTCCAATGTATTTCCGGAGCATAGACACGTGGAATACTGGATGAACGCTGGATAAGCTGGGCGGCAAGGCTAACTCATATGCTACCTCTCCAACCCTCCTGAGTATCTCAAAAGGACCAATGTATCTGGGACTCAACTTCCCTTTCTTCCCGAATCTCATGACACTCTTCATAGGTGAAACCTTCAACAATACTCTGTCACCAACCATGAAATACAACTCTCGAACTCTACGGTCCGCATAACTCTTCTGGCGAGACTGTGTTGTGCGAAGCCTCTCCTGGATCAACTTTGCTCTCTCCAGAGCATCCTGAACTAACTCAGTCCCTATCAATCTATCCTCACCAGGCTCAAACCATCCCACGGGGGATCTACACCGTCTGCCATACAATGCTTCATATGGGGCCATCTGAATACTCGACTGATAACTATTGTTGTAGGCAAACTCAGCAAGTGGTAACAACTCATCCCACGACCCACCAAAGTCAATCACACATGCTCGCAACATATCCTCCAGAATCTGAATAGTGCGCTCAGACTGCCCGTCTGTCTGGGGGTGAAATACGGTGCTCAACTCAACCCGTGTACCCAACTCTCGCTGAAATGCTCTCCAAAACTGAGATGTGAACTGAGTACCCCTGTCGGATATGATAGACACTGGGACCCCATGCAACCGAACAATCTCTCAAATAAAGATCGCTGCCAACCGCTCCGATGAGTAGGTAGTACTAACTGGAATGAAGTGAGCGGACTTGGTCAGCTTATCCACAATCACCCATACAGAATCAAACGTCCTCGCCGTCCGAGGGAGTCCAGTAACAAAGTCCATAGTGATCCTCTCCCATTTCCACTCGGGAATATCAATGCGCTGAAATACACCACCGGGCCTCTGATGCTCGTACTTAACCTGCTGACAGTTGAGGCACCGTGCTACATGTCTGACAATGTCCATTTTCATCTTTCTCCACCAATAGTGCTGTTTCAAATCTTGATACATCTTCGCGGCTCTGGATGGATAGAATACCGCGAGCTATGGGCCTCCTCCAGAGAATCAACTCACGAAGGCCATCAACATTGGGCACACATATCCGGCCCTGCATCCTCAATACGCCGTCACTATCAATGGTGACATCTCTAGAATCATCATGATCAACTCTGTCCCTAAGGACAACCAAATGTGGATCATCATATTGGCGCTCACGAATACGATCATATAGAGATAACCGAGATACAACACAAGCCAATACCCGGCTGGGCTCTGAAATATCTAACCTCACTAGCCGATTGGCTAGCACCTGAACATCATAAGCAAATGGCCTCTCCTCAGCTGGAATATATGCCAAGCTCCCCATACTGACCGCCTTCCGGCTCAAAGCATCAACCACCACATTGGCCTTCCCCGGATGATATAATATAGTAATGTCATAATCCTTAAGCAACTCAAGCCATCTCCGCTGTCTCAAATTAAGATCTTTCTGTTTGAACAAGTGTTGGAGACTACGATGGTCGGTATACACCTCACAAGACACACCGTACAAATAGTGCCTCCAAATCTTCAAGGCATGAACAATGGCGGCTAGCTCCAAATCATGAACACGATAGTTCTTCTCATGTGGCTTCAACTGCCGAGAAGCATAAGCAATCACCTTACCTTCCTGCATCAACACACAACCTATCCCCACCCTCGAGGCATCACAGTAAACAGTATATGAACCTGAAGCTGATAGCAATACTAACACTGGAGCTGTGGTTAGAGCTATCTTGAGCTTCTGAAAGCTCTCCTCGCACTCATCCGACCACACGAATGGTGCACCCTTCTGGGTCAATCTAGTCAATGAAGAAGCAATGGATGAAAATCCCTAAACAAACCGGCGATAATATCCCGCCAAGGCAAGAAAACTCCTGATCTCTGTAGGTGAGGACGGTCTAGGCCAACTCTGCACCGCCTCTATCTTCTTCGGATCAACTTGAATACCATCAAGAGACACCACATGTCCCAGAAATGCTACGGACTTGAGCCAAAACTCGCACTTAGAGAATTTAGCATATAGCTTCTCCTCTCTCAATCTCTGCAACACAATACTCAAATGCTGAGCATGCTCCTCCTGACTACGGGAGTAGACTAGAATGTCATCAATGAACACAATCACAAATGAATCCAGATAGGACCTGAACACACTGTTCATCAGATGCATAAATGCTGCTGGGGCGTTGGTCGGCCCAAAAGACATCACAAGGAACTCATAGTGACCATATTTGGTCCTGAAGGCAGTCTTCATAATGTCGGACTTCTAATCTTCAGCTGATGGTTGCCTGAACGAAGATCAATCTTCAAGAATACCCTCGCACCCGGTAACTGATCAAACAAATCATCTATGCGCGGTAGAGGGTACTTGTTCTTCACTTGTTACTTTGTTCAATTGCCTATAATCAATACACATCCGCATGGAACCATCTTTCTTTTTAACAAACAACACCGGTGCCCCCCACGGGGACACACTAGGGCGGATAAAACCCTTATCCAGAAGCTCATGAAGCTGCTCTTTCAGTTCTTTCAACTCAGCTGGTGCCATCCGATAAGGACGAATGGATATGGGCTGAGTGCCCGGCACCAAGTCAATGCCAAAATCAATATCCTATCCGGCGGCATGCCCGGCAGGTCTGAGGGGAATACATGTGGGAAGTCCCTCACAACAGGTACAGTATCAATGCTAGGAGACTCAGCTCCCACATCTCTCACAAAAGCCAAGTACGATAAACACCCTTTTTCAACCATCTTCTAAGCTTTTAAGAATGAAATGACACGGCTAGGGACGAAATCGGTCGAACCCCGCCACTAAATCTGAGAAATACTAGGAATGGCCAACGTTACTGTCTTAGCATGACAGTCCAATATAGCATGGTATGGAGACAACCAGTCCATACCCAATATAACATCAAAGTCCACCATCCCCAACAATAACAAATCTACCTGGTTCTCCAGACCCCCAATAGATATAACACAGGATCTATAGACATGATCCACAACAATTGTATCACCCACAGGGGTGGATGCATGAACAGGGAAGTCAAGACTACCACGAGTCGCACCCAAATGATGTGCAAAATAAGAGGACACGTATGAATATATGGACCCTGGATCAAATAGAACAGAGGAATCTCTGTGACAGACAGAAATGATACCTGTAATCACCCCCTCGCCGCAGAAGAACCCTGAGCTGATGAAGTAGGTGCTGCACCCTGGGCTGGTAGGGCACTAAGTGATGACTGACCCTGCTGAAACCCCTGTCGACCACGACCATAAGAACCTCCGCTCTGCTCGGGGCGGCCTGAATGAGAAGGTCTAGATGAGCGACCTCTGCTCTGCTGGGAATGCCCTCTAGATGGAGCACCACTGAAACTGCCAGAACCACGAGGCCTCTTGGCCTCCCGCTCCTCCCTCTCTCGACGACGATCCGCCTCAATGGAGCGTTCCATGTCTACAACCTGCTCGAAAGATGATGACAGAACTCTTTCCCTGGTCATAAGAATGCGGATAGAGTAGTTGAGGCCATCAATGAACCTCCCGATCCTCTCCCTATCAGTAGGGATCATCCATGTGGCATGCCTAGCCAACTGTGTGAATCTAAGCTCACACTGAGTCACAGACATGTCGCCCTGAACCAACCACTCGAACTGGCGATGTAGCACCTCGCGACGAGACTGAGGTACGTACTTCTCTAGAAAGAGAGTAGAGAACTGCTGCCATGTGAGAGGTGCTGCTCCTGCAGGCCTACGCCTCTCAAACTCTTCCCACCAATCAAATGCGGGACCAGTGAACTGAAAGGTAGTAAATGAAACTCCGCTAGACTCAAGAATACCAGCCGACCGCAACATCCTCTAACACTTGTCCAAGAAACCCTGGGCATCCTCGCCCTCAACACCACTGAAATGGGGTGGCTGAAGTCTTCCAAATCTCTCAAGACGACGCTGCTCGTCGTCGGGCATAACCTGAACCATGTGCTCTGGAGCTGGAGGTGGTGCAGCTGGAGGAATAACCGATGCAACCACCTGAGCGGGGACCGCCTCTGCCGTCTGAAGTCCTTGAACAACCTGCTCAGGTGTGCGAGCTGCAGGGGTCTGCTGACCACCTCCTGACTGAGATGTCGTTACAGTAGCGGTAGCTGAAACTACCTGAGCCTGGCCGGAACACACCGATAATATCTGAGCAAGAGTCTCCTGAAGACCAGGAATATCAATAGATACAGCCTGGCCCTGAACTGGGGCTGCTGGAGCATCAACCACTGGGGTCTGCTCCTGAACTGGTACAACGGGCGGGTCAGCTGGCACTGCCTCAGCTGCCCTACCTCTACCTCTAGCACGACCACGTCCACGGCCTCTAACAGGTGGCAATGGAGGTCGTCCACCTCGTCCTGATGCTCGCGTTCTCGCCATCTGCGAGAGAATAGAATAAAGAAGTTCAGTTCTCAGAACAACAAGATCGCATGACAGAGTTCAAGAAAAGTGAAGGGTTTCCTAAAGGTTCGCAGCCTCCCGAGGATAAGTACAGGCGTCCCCATACCGATCCACAAGACTCTACTTACCGGCTCAAGACTAATGAGGCGTAGTAAACCTAGGCTCTGATACCAACTTGTCACGACCCCAAATCCCATCGTGATGGCGCCCAGCACATTGCTAAGCCAGCCTGACCAATCAATAACATCGACGGAGCTGGAATCTCGCTTTATCCCATTTAATTATATCAAAACATGAAGCAATAGTGATACATATATCGAAAACGAGGAACCAAGTCCCAAAATATACCAACTCCCATTGACCAAAGGGTCAAGAGTCATGAGCCTCTAATGAACATAAGTGTATAAAGGTTTACAAGTTACCAAGTGCGGAAAGAAAAGTCAATACATAATCAAAAGACAGTAAGAAGGAATATCGGGTCATGCGAACTCTGCAGCTACCTCGAATATCCTACATATGTCGCCTCGCACAGCTACTGGATCACTGCTGAGAGGTACTTGGAGCTGCACACAAGGTGTAGGGAGTAAAATGAGTACTGCCAGACTCAGTGGTAATAAACAGGGGTAAGACAGCGCAGATAAGAAATCCGCAATAAAGCACTATGTGAAGCTGTAATCAGTTACCCTGTCACAGAATCAATATCAACTGTACATGTACCAACCAATACTAGTAAAACAGTATAACAGCTAGCATATGTAGCTAAATGCAATGCAATGCATGATATGACCGCTACGGCGCATAGCCCGATCCAATTTGGGTACCCGTGCTTACTGTGGGGGTTCAGACTCCGGAGGGGCTCCTACAGCCCAAGCACAATATCACTGCGGCGTGCAGTCCGATCCAACATATATACTGCTGCGGCGCATCCCGATCCACTACCAGTCAGCTAATATGCAAATACAGACTCGCGGGCTCAAAAGTAGTTTTGAAAACCTTTTTATCATTTTTCAGTTGGAAAACAGTAATACCAAGTTCCAGATATTGGAAATAGCATGATAACAGAAATAGCTACGGACTGGTAGTAACTAACATGTCAATATGATAAGACAATGATAACGATCCTCGCGGGATCCAATAACTGGCTCACGGCCCACAAGTATACTCAACCTCCCAAGAAGGGGGTTCCTCGGCTCAAGAGTGACCAATATCACAATATATAGTATGCAACCATCCGAGAAGGAGGTTCGACGGCTCAAGAATAGCCAATATCATAACACAGTGCCAACAAGTCGGACTAAGCCATAGTCCCCAATCACAATCGACCCCGCACTCACGTGAGAGTACGTGTCTCGCCGCTATACAGCGTCACAAAGTGGTATACCGGGGTTTCGAACCCGCCGGTCATCACCCACATCTATTACTCACCTCAATACGGCGCGACGACTACTCCGCAATGCCCTTGCCACGAGAATCAAGCTCCGCACGCGTAGAATCTGGATCAAATACAGTATAAATACAATAAATTAGGCCAATGGGACGACACCCAATCAATACAACTCGATTTACACCAAAAATGACAAAGTTGCCAAAACCCGACTTTCGGTGCGCTTGTCGAAAAATCACGAAAGTCACATATTCGGAACCCTCATCTCGATACGAGTCTAAGTATATCAATTTTACCAAATTCGGATTCCATTTGCCCATTCGAAACCTTGATTTTGTAAAGTTCAAGTCTAGGGCTAAATCCTCCATAAATTACCCCAAATTCCTCCATTTTCATGATATAATTGCATAATATTATCAATACTAATCATAGTTTAACTCCATAGTTGATTACCTGATAATTTCCCTTGAGTTTCTCTTCAAAATCGCCCAAATCGCCTCCTTAAGCCGAGACCCAAATGTGTGAAATGTTTCTGAAATTTTCTAACTTCTGATACACTTAACTCACTGCGATTTTCGCTTCTGCGATACACGGACCGCTCCTGCGGGTCCGCTTCTGCGACCAATTGGTCGCTTCTGTGAACCCAGGCCTATTTGGCAATTTTCGCACCTGCGATCCAAGGACCGCCCCTGCGGGTCCGCTCCTGCGGAATCCCCTCTGCCCCTGCGGTATTTCCCGTTTCTGCGTACAAGAGTCCGCTCCTGCGGACTCGCCTATGCGATCAACTATCCGCTTCTGCGGACTCCTCCATCACGCCTCTTTCCCGCTTCTACGATCGCCCTCTCGCACCAGCGAAGCCGCCCCTGCGGGCCAGGCTCCGCTTCAGCGGTCGCCTCCGCTTCTGTGCCTTCTTTTCCGCTCCTGCGGACTCGCTCATGCGCTCCCTTTTCCGCAGGAGCGAAAACAACAGAACAGAATCAAAAACCTGCAATTTTCCACATTTTCTCCCGTTTAGCCATCCGAAAACACCCCGAGGCCCCCGGGACCTCATCCGAACACGAAAACACCCCGAGGCCCCCAGGACCTCATCCGAACACACTAACACATCCTAATACCTTATTCGAACTTGCTCCAATCCTCAAAACACGTCTAACAACATCAAATCCCATAATTCACATCGAATTCAAGCCTAAATTCCTTAAAACATTCCGAATTACACAATCAATCAAAAACCCGATCAAACGACGTCCGAATGACCTGAAAATTTGCGGACATATCCAAAATCACATAACGAAGCTACAGGAATTGTTGGAATTCCATTCCGACCCCCGGATCAAAATTTCACCTACCGTTCGGATTTCACCAAAATTCAACCTTAGCCAATTCAAGCCTACTTCTACACCGGACCTCCAAATTCAATTCCGATTGCTCCCCTAAGTCACAAATCACCTCCCGGAACTAACCGAATCATCAGAATTCAATTCCGAGCCCTCTAACCAAATAGTCAACTTCGGGTTGACTTTCCTTATTCAAGTTTCCTTCAAAAAGGCTATATGCCTCTTTTTTAATCCAAATCACTCCTAACTCACTCGATAGACTCTAACACTGATATAAAATCATAAAACATGTAATTACAACATAACGGGGTGGTAATTACCGTGACGACGGGCCGGGTCGTCATAACTTATTTACTTGCCACACGTGACTTGCAACCTAGCAGTAAAGGAAAATAGGCCTGGCCCATTTCTTTGGTTTAATGACCCAATCAAATTATTAACTTACCAACAATTACATATAGTATAAATGTGGCTCACTAGTAATTAACTGGTACACAATTATATATACTCAAAGAATTTATTCTACCAGCTTAGTATTTTACTTAAACATTATAATAAACTTGTATTGTGATCCTAAACCAAAGTACAAACCCGATACCAACAATTTCAAATGTTAATAAATTTCACAGAAAAAAAAAATTCTTTCCTCGGGTTCTAGACCTCGGGACAGTCTGATCTCGGGTTCTTGCCCGAGTCCCATATTTTTCATAGAATTCACATATTCTAACACAAAAAATTTTTCGGCTACGCGCCTGGACTGTGCACATAAATTGAGGTAATACAAAATGAGGTTTTTTTAAGGCCTCGGAAGCACAGAACAGATGAGAAAAATAGGTGATAACCCTTTGGGTCGTCACACCCTGGCCGCATCTGCGGTAAAATCCCACATCTACAGCTTCCGCTTTTGCGGACCAGGCTCCGTATTTGTGGATTCCTCTAACATCCCAAATACCGCTTCTGCAGTCCAACAGTCGCATCTACGACTCCGCAGATGTTGTACCCACTCCGTATCTACGATCCTTGATGAGCCTTTACAAAACCGCACATGCGGCCCTCAATCTTGCATCTGCGATACTGCTTCTACGGTCCCATTCCCCTAGAAGTGAAAATACCAGAAGCAGCAACACTTTTCCCTTTTCACAAGTTCAAAACTTCCCGTTAACCATTTGAAATCACCCTGAGCCCCCGAGACCTCAACCAAAAATACCAATACCTCCTAGAACATCATTCAAACTTGTTCCAATCATTAAAATACCTCAAACAACATTAAAACCATCATTTCTCATCAAATTCAAGCCCAAGCGCCTTAAAAAATTCTGAAATATGCATTCGATAAAAAAACCTAACCAAATTACCTCCAGATGATCTGAAATTTTGCACACACCTCCCAAATAACTTAATAAAAATATAGCAACTCACGGAATTCCATTTCGAAGCTCGGATCAAAATCTCACCTATAAACCGGAATTTTCCAAAATACTAATTTCGCTATTTCAAGCTTAATTCTACACTGGTCCTCCAAAATCAATTCTGATCACACTCTTAAGTCACAAACCAACACTTGAAGCTAACCGAATTACTGGATATTGCATCCAAGCCTTAGAACTCATAAGTCAACCTCCGGTTAACTTTTCCAAACCAAACCTTCCTTAAAGAGACTAAGTGTCTCGTTTTATACCAAAACCAATCTAAATCAACTCTGCCACAACAAATACTGATAATGAAACATGAAGAAGCATAAAATGGGGGAAACGGGATAGTAACTCCTGAGACGATGGGTCGGGTCATCACATCCTCCCCAACTTAAACGAATGCTCGTCCTCAAGCATACCCAGAGTTGTCCTAGAAGCCAACCAATAGGTAAATAACCTTACCAAGCATATAGCCGGGGGTGATCCCACGTCACCCTATCTCGCAAAGGTTCGATAACACAATGTCACACCTCCTTTTTCTTATCCACTACTTACCCGAAGGTAATGTGACACTAGTTACTACTACACCTCGGGAAGGGATATAATAATAATAGGGAAGAAGTTTTTCCAATTAAAGGACATTCAGAATGGGATTTATTTATTAGTTTTCACAGTCGCCACTTGGGAAAATAATGGTGTCCCAAGTCACCGATTTAATCTCGAACCGGGGAAATTATGACTTTGTTTAATAGTCCACGAAATCAGAAATCTGGATAAGGAATTCTGTTAACCCGGGAGAAGGTGTTAGGCACTCCCAAATTCCGTGGTTCTAGCACGGTCGCTCAACTGCCGTATTTGTTTTTATCTAATTTCCTTATATGCTTCAATTTTTCAAGTGTTTTAACGTCCCGCTTTGTTATTTTTAAAGACCTGCGACGTCACAAAAATGCATTTCGAGTCACA
This sequence comes from Nicotiana noctiflora, assembly GCA_032618575.1. NCBI lineage: Eukaryota > Viridiplantae > Streptophyta > Magnoliopsida > Solanales > Solanaceae > Nicotiana > Nicotiana noctiflora. The sequence continues at coordinate 33,674 of JASVEL010000363.1, read as the reverse complement.
CAGTAACCAGTACGCCTGCGACTTTAGTGCATTTCAGTTTCGCCGGGATTTGAGATTTGGGTCACATAAAATGTGCACCCGTATTAGGAACGTAATTATATTGATCGTGCCTATAATGTCTACGTCTTTATTAACCTTGGGAAAGACCGTGAAATTCTCCAAATGATCCTTTCGAGTCTAGAATTTTACGTTGACATCTATTTGGGGCCCCCGTGTATTTTTCATCTTTGGAACGAGGCTCATCCCTTATTTTTAATGTCCAATCCTATTCATATACTATATTTTCTATTTTTGTTTTTCTTCCTAATTCATATCTGTTTTTGTGTTTAGTTTTTAAGCTATAATATTATAGTCCAGGCCATTATTCATTATTGGGCCTGGACTTTAGACTGCTTAACAGTCCATTATTGAAGATAATTGGGCATTTAGAGCCCAATGTATACTATTGTTCCTACTCGACGGTACATGTACCATATTAACCAGATCTGGGCCTTTATACATGACTAGGCCCAGACTATACAAGCAAAAACAAGTTATTATTTCAACAACAACACTTGAACAATTATTATTCAGCATTACTAGTTAATCATTTTTCAAACGATACCAGATGACATTTTGATCACTACTAATTTCAAATTTTAACATCTAATTAAAATTCTAGCACAGTAATTTGTATAGGTGTTGTTATACTATATGACAGGTTCTGATATTTGAGTAATTATTATGATACTAGTTTGGAGGATCATTTTGTCACTTATTTTAACTAAAGGAAAAACAGTGTTCTGAATTTAACTAAACATGCTTGAACTACTGAAAATCACAAAATTTGAAACGAATTCGTAGACCACTCATATTCAGATGATATGGAAAATAATACAAGCTGATCTATTTATACTCTTTGGATTAACGGTTCTAATTCAGGATTTAACTAACAAAATAGATAAGTGCCAGTTTATACGTCTAGTTCAAAATCATACTTATTTATCTAAGTGTATTAGCCTGTTTTAGTTTTTGAATTAAGTGATAAACTATTAACTACATTTAACTATATTATTATCTACTAATACTTTACTCTAATGTAACTCACATAGTCTATTATTTATTACAACCAACCCTAATGAATTACAAAGGATCTACGAATCACAACTACAACTATAAGAGAAGAAACAGAAATAATTTAATCAAAAATCCACTTTATAGCTTCATTCCTTCATCATAATTTCAATTTACACCTTCAGGAAGCGGAAGTGTACCTGATCAAACGAAACAAATTGATGAGTTCTAGGGAGATGAAGGACAAGAGAAGTCAGCAATGGTAGCAGCTGAGTATCAACAACAAACAGGAGTAGGAAATAACACAGCAACTCCCAAACTCAACCGATAACCAGTAATCCAGTCGAGAAATATCAGAAATCCAAGCTAGTTGAGACAAACACAGCAGAAAAATCACCAGAAACGATCCTAGAAACAATACACGACTCGAAGACTGGGTAAAAGAACAATATAGGTGAAGTTTTGAACTCTCAAGAATTGTGCAACCCAGAATTTCGTGAACTTAAGAATTTTTTCGAACCCCATAAAGTTTCTGAACTGTGTGAACTTCTGAATGTGTACCCAGAAAAAATGTTCAACCCCTTTTCACGATTGTAAAAGACTATTTATAGAGTTATTTTGGGGGAATTTCAAATTAATTAATTCTATTTCCCTCCCCTACTTTTTCGATTAAATACATTAAGGTCTAGTAAAATTATAATGAAATGCCTTTGAACCCATGCTAGAAGGTTCTGGGCTGTTCTTTTGTGTTCTATTAGGCATGTTTTACCTAGTTACCCCTACTTGCTAAGGTTTATTACATAATTACCTTTTAGCTCTTCCTAGTATACCCCTTATTATTCAAGTATTTTCAGAAAAACCAAGCACTAAAGTCATTTGTATCCCTATAGGCTCTATTTAATCTACAAGAATACCATTTACCTTTCCCCTTTTACCCCTTGCATTTTGTTATAATTACCCAACCTACACCAGGTCTGTCAAGACTAGGGTAACTTGAATATATTTAACAGATAGCCCCTCTAAGACATGTCTTAAAACTTAACCAATCTCAGACTATAGGCCTTTTTCGATATTAGCCACCTTTACAAAGATAACCACTATTAGAACTCATATTGTGCTTGCAAACATAGCCACAAAAGCATTTACACATATAAACTAAATATACATAAGTACTCGGAAGTTCAGAAGAAAGTAATATACAAATCAAAATGCAAATATAGCCAAATTCATGTTGTTTTGCACAAGTAACCCTAATCACGACTTAACTTCAAATTAATCAGAACTCAGAGGGACAATTTCATAATGGTTGAATTCCAACTAATTAAAACCTTAATCGAGATAGGATCTACTGAACAATCACGTAAATATAGCTAATTAGCACATGATTTATGAGTAGCTAACTATCAAAACTTCAGAACACTTAGATGATTTCAGGCACGCATGAAATGAGATTCAGGACTCATATGAACAAGTATGAATCAAGATATATAACAGAGATAGATTCTGGTTTTTAGACGATGCATAGGAATTCTTTAAGTTCTAAATAGATAATCACATAAAAGAATCCATTTTCAGAACAAGTGAACACATAACAACCACTGAACAAAAATAGGGTAAGGTACTTAGCTTTTTTAGGGCTTTTTCCTTTTCTTTCTTCTTTTTCTCTTCGTTCTTTCATTTTTTTTCTAGAGTTTCGAAGACTCTTGGTCTCCTGAACATCAGATCTCCCAAATAGGCCCTTGAGGTTTGATTTGAGTGTGTGAGGGGTGTTTGGGGACTTGGGGTAAGGTCTTTGAAGTGGTTCTTGTTTTTGGGTGCTCGCCAGAGTAGGGTTCCGGCGAGGGATTTTCGAATATTCGAAGGGTTAAGGTAAGATTCGAGAGAAGCCACCTTGGTGGGGTGGTAGATCTTCTAAAGGTGGTTAGATGGTGTTAATATGGGCTATTGTTTCATACTTTGGTGGTCCCCAGCGATCAAAATTTCAAGACTGGGGAACTGGTGAGTCCTTGGACGGGGTTAATAGGGTTGTTTCAAGGTGAGGAAGGACGTTTGGGGTTGGCCTGATTCGGAGACGAAGGCTGAGGAGTGACCACCGGTAGGGTTCTGGTGGTCTCCATGAGAGACGAGGGGAGGAGGAGGGGAATCTTAGGGTGGCTAGGGTTTTGGCATAAGGATGTATGTATGTATACTGAAGAGATTAAACGGGGAGGGTATAATATATATCAAAATGACATTATTGATCCTCAGCCGTTGGATTGGCTGAGATAAACGGCCAGGATACTTTGCCCATAAAACGAAACCGTCTATTTTAATGAGGTGTCTCACCAGGTCAGTTGGATAAAGATGCTGAACGGTTGGGATTGATTGCTTAAGACTGTCGTTTGGTTAAATGGTTCATCAGCCTCGTCCGTTTGATTATATGTAATAGACGATTGAGATTAATTACTTATGCGACGTCGTTTTAATTATGTGGGCACCGCCTTACCTGGTCCGTTGATGATTCGTATCAACGGCCTAGATCTAATCCCTTATGCGGTGTCGTTTTGTTTGCAAGAGACTAGGGAGGCCGGTCAAAATGACCTGAGCCTGGTCTGTTATTTATGCTTTGGGCTGGGTATATTATGTATTTGGCCCAAATCAATATTCCTTATTGTATTTTTGTATTTTGTTATTTTTGAATTGTATTTTATTTAATTTTCTTGTATTTTATTTTTGTATTTTATACTTTTTCCTTTGTACTGATGTATTTTCTTTTATTTTCCCATTTTTTGTATTTTTCCTTGATTTTCCGATATTTTTTGTATTTTCTCTTAATTTTCCAAATTCCTAGTATGTATTCTATAATTTTGTGATATTTTCCTAATTAATTCCTTTTTTTGTATTTTCATTTCAAATTTATTTCAATTAACAAACACTGGTATTTCACACACAATTCAAAAGCAATTTGCAAACCAAAAAAATATTTTGTATTTTATATTTTGGAATTCAATTGCTTGGGGCAAAAATCACGTGCTCACAGCTGTCCCTCTTTACTCGGGAATACGAAGAGTTTCAGTGCAAAGACAAGTGAGCAGTAACGAGGGATTTTTACCTATTCGCATATTCCGTATAAAGCATTTTTGAAAATCTTTGACCACACCCTGCTTCAGAGGTTGCCTACATATCATGGGCTATGCAGGAACCAGGTTAGTGTAGTTCGGGAATGTCTGGTAGTTTGAAACTACCAGGGAAACTGTGATTTCACTGCTGTTGCTATTGTTACTGCTGTTACTGCTGACCGACTCCTTATTACACCGGGGTAAGAAAATATAGAAGCTAGTCTAAGCTATGGTCTATGAGTTACAAAAAGTCCTATCTATATCTTGTATTTTAAGTTGCCTTGATCGTTCATCTTGCATCTTGCTCTTTATTTGTATCTTCCATTCTTCGATAAATATTTTGCTTGTGACATGCTTCAAACATATTGCTTTATTCCGCTTGTATGACTCCAAAAGTGCGTTTCTTCGTTCTCCGGGTTAGTACCTGCTTATTGCAAAAAACAAAGAAAACTTTTTCCTCTGCCCCAGTATGGGGCTTTCAATCTATTACGATGTTACTTTGTTGGAAAAGAAAAACTTTTATTTTGTAGAAAGTATTCCCTAGCTATACAGGTGGGCGCCTGAACAGAAATTAAAAATACAGAAAATATTCCCTTGTTATCCAGGTGGGCGCCTAAACAGAAATTAAAAATACTGAAAATATTCCCTTGTTATCCAGGTGGGCGCCTGATGCATAAAATTAAAAATGCTGAAAATATTCCCTTGTTATCCAGGTGGGCGCCTGATGCAGAAATTAAAAATGCAGAAAATATTCCATTATTATCCAGGTGGGCTCCTGATGAAGAAATTAAAAATGCAAAAAATATTCCCTTGATATCTAGGTGGGCGCCTGATGCAGAAACTAAAAATGCAGAAAATATTCCCTTGCTATCTAGGTGGGCGCCTGATAAAGAAATTAAAAATGCAGAAAATATTCCCTTGTTATCGAGGTGGGCGCTTGATGCAAAAATTTAAAATGCAGAAAATATTCCCTTGTATCGAGGTGGGCGCCTGATAGAGAAATTAAAATGCATAAAATATTCCCTTGTTATCCGGGTGGGCGCCTGATGCAGAAATTATAAATACAAAAAATATTCCCTTGTTATCCAGGTGGGCGCCTGATGCAGAAATTAAAAATGCAGAAAATATTCCCCTATTATCCAAGTGGGCGCCTGATCTTGTTATCCAGGTGGGCGCCTGATGCATAAATTAAAAATGCAAAAAATATTCCCTTGTTATCTAGGTGGGTGCCTGATACAGAAGTTAAAATGCTGAAAAGATTCCCTTGTTATCCAGGTGGGCGTCTGATGCAGAAATTAAAAATGCAGAAAATATTCCCTTGTTATCCAAGGGGCGCCTAATGCAGAAATTAAAAATGCAGAAAATATTCCGTTGTTATCCAGGTGGGCGCCTGATATAGAAATTAAAAATGTAGAAAATATTCCCTTGTTATCCAGGTGGGCGCCTGATGCAGAAATTAAAATGCAGAAAATATTCCCTTGTTATCCAAGTGGGCACCTGACGCAGAAATTAAAAATGCAGAAAATATTCCCTCGGTTTGATAACTGGGTGTACCTTTGAAAAATAAAAGATAATACCTCCCTCGTTGTTCGGGTAGGTTCCTTATTATTGAGTTCTCCATCGTGGATTCTCTCCTTTATTGCTGCTTCTTTTTTATTGTTTCTCCCACATTGGTCACATTCACTTTAAAGTGATTAGTAAGAATTTGAATCTTTTATCCCTGTCTTAATCAGTGAACAATTTATTAGTTATAAAATGATGGTTAGCAACTGGCATTCTTTTTGGCCTTGCTTCCACCGTTTGCCTTATCTCGCTTCGTACTGCTTTGCCGTTTTTTTCCTGATCGTCTTCCCAATTCTTCCTTGCAATCCCCTTACGTTTTTCTCTTTTTGTTTCTTTTCTCTTTTATTACCTTTGGCTATATGATCGCCATGTGTTATTTTATTTTCTCTTGTCCTTTGAAGGACCCAGTATTATTGTGCCATTCAACATGAGAAGCTGGTAGTTAGCTTTCAACTAGCAACTGGTTTTGAACAAGTAAATGAAATGCAATGACCCTGAATTTCGGATAGGGATATTTTGAAGTGAAAAAGATAGAACTTATCTAAGTAGGAAGGCTGATTCCTTTGACCATGCCATGCATTTGAATATCCGACCCAGTCTGTCCAATAAAATCGTTGCTCACTTAATTTCTCATTTCATTAACCCAAACCTTTCTTGTCTTTCCATCTTACTTTCATCAGGTCATTCCTCACTTTCGTCTTATGGTGCCCGTGAGGGTTTTCACCAATAAGACTCTCTCATTTTTATTTTCTCTCACCTCACATTCGCCTTATGGTGCCCATGAGGGTTTTCACCTATAAGACTCTCTCCATTTTTATTTTTCTCACCTCATATTCTCCTTACGATGCCCGTGAGGGTTTTCACCAATAAGACTCTCTCATTTTTATTTTTATTTCTCCACTCACATTCGCCTTACGGTGCCCGTGAGAGTTTTCACCAATAAGACTCTCTCATTTAGTATTTTTTCTTTCTTTTATTTTTTCTGTCTCCAAACTTCCGAGTATTGTCCATGAGGTGTTTCTCTTTATTTCCGTTGCATTGTCATTTTCTTGAAATTAATCAGAAGGTCTTTCCTTGGACCGTAATATTCCTTTTGGATGGGTTTAAAAAGAAGGGTATAAAGGCTCAAAATTTAAACGTGGGTTCAAAAATAGTTACAACTCTCGGAATCATAAAACATAACTTCTGCCCTAGTTTTAATTTTTGGGGAATCTTGGATTATTTTTCTGTCGTGACTGAACCTCACTGAGGCTGGCTACGTACCCTTTAGGGATCAAGTCAGACGTAGTTCATACCCTAAGGTTTCCTCATCATTTGACTTTTTCCCGATTTCTTCTTTTGTATATTTTTTCATATCTTTTTTTTTCTCTTTTTTTTCATCATTGATTTTTCCCATTCTAACAATTTCTTTTCTTTTCATTTCATCATTCATTTTGACTTCATCATTGATTCCGAGAGAAGGGTATGAAAGAATAATACAATAAGGCTCAAAAGGGGTAGCAATGGGTAAAGTGTTTGGATAGAGAAATAAAATGCCTTAATCATTTCAATATAAAAAATTATGACAAATACAATTGTATACATGAAAGGAACCATACATAATATCTCATGACTGTGTCAGAGTTGATAGCAGTCTCTACACATTTCCCTTCCACATCTGTCAGATATAAAGCTCAGTTACACAATACCCGAGATACCATAAATGGCCATTGCCAATTAGGCGCAAACTTTCCTTTTGCTTCGGCCCAGTGTGGTAAAATACGTCTTAACACCAATTGTCCGACCTCGAACTTCCGTGGACGTACGTTTTTGTTATATGCTCTGGCCATCCTTTGTTAGTATAGTTGTCCGTGACATACTGCTGCTGATCTTTTCTCATCGATCAGGCTCAAGTGCTCTAACCGGGCTTTTACCCATTCACCATCATCAATTTCCGCCTCAGCTATAATCCGGAGAGAAGGTATTTCAATCTCTGCAGGTATCACTGCCTCCGTTCTGTACACCAATGAGTAAGGGGTTATACCAATTGAAGTACGCATAGTAGTACGATAACCCATTAGAGCAAATGGTAATTTTTCATGCCACTGTCTCGACTCCTCTACCATTTTTCGGAGAATCTTCTTAATATTCTTTTTTGCAGCTTCAACTGCTCCATTTGCTTTAGGCCGATAAGGTGTAGAATTACGGTGCAGTATTTTAAACTTCTGACATGCCTCTGCCATGAAGTGACTATTAAGATTTGATCCGCTGTCCCTGATAATCACCTTGGGAATTCCGAAGCGGCATATGATGTTTGTATGTACAAAATCCACTATTGCCTTCTTTGTTACTGCTTTAAATGTCTTCGCCTCGACCCATTTAGTGAAATAATCAATGGCTACCAGGATAAACCTGTGCATGTTAGATGCTGCGGGTTTTATCGGACCGATGACATCCATGCCCCATGCGACAAAAGGCTATGGCACTGACATTGTATGCAACTCGTATGGAGGGGAATGAATCAAGTCCCCGTGTATCTGGCATTGATGGAATTTTTGCACATATCTAATGCAATATCTCTCCACTATGAGCCAATAGTATCCAACCCTTAATATTTTCTTGGCCAAAACATATCCGCTCATATGAGGTCCACAAGTTCCTGCATGTATTTCAACCATGATCGTAGTGGCCTGCTGCGCATCTATGCATCTCAGTAAACCCAAATTCGGGGTTCTCTTGTATACAATTCCTCCGCTGAAAAAAATCCACTCGCTAGTCGCCTTATAGCCCTTTTCTGATGTCCCGTGGCTTGCGCTATTGATGGCATTTTTGCACATCGTATGCAACTCGTATGGAGGGGAATGAATCAAGTCCCCGTGTATCTGGCATTGATGGCATTTTTGCACATATCTAATGCAATATCTCTCCACTATGAGCCAATAGTATCCAACCCTTAATATTTTCTTGAACAAAACATATCCGCTCATATGAGGTCCACAAGTTCCTGCATGTATTTCAACCATGATCGTAGTGGCCTGCTGCGCATCTATGCATCTCAGTAAACCCAAATTTGGGGTTCTCTTGTATACAATTCCTCCGCTGAAGAAAAATCCACTCGCTAGTCGCCTTATAGCCCTTTTCTGATGTCCCGTGGCTTGCGCTGGGTACACCCCCATCCTTAATATTCTTTAATATCATGGAACCATGGTTCACCATCAAGTTCCTCTTCTACTGTGAAATAATAAGCATTTTGATCACGAACTTATATTTGCAGTAGATCTATATAAGCTTTGTCTGGATGGTGCAACATGGAGGACAATATGGCTAGGGCATCTACAACTTCATCATGCATTCTTGGGATATGCTGAAATCTTTGGGATAGTTCATGTAGACACTATCGGTATGGTATAAGTTTCAAATCTCTTATCTCTCATTCTCCCTGAATTTGATGTATCAAGAGATCCGAGTCACCCATGACCAAAATCTCTTGAACACCCATGTCTATTGCCATTATTAATCCCAATATACATGCCTCATACTTGGCCATGTTATTAGTACAGAAAAATCGGAGCTGAGTGGTAATAGGATAATGCTGACCCGTTTCTGAAATGAGCACTCCTCCAATTCCAACCCATTTGCTACTGACAGCCCCATCAAAGTATAGTTTCCAGACAGGCTTGTTGTCTTGTTCCAATTCTTCAATATTCATTGTCTCTTCATCAAGAAAATATGTCTTTAACGGTTCATACTCATCATCAACTGGATTTTCTGCCAAATGATCAACGACTGCTTGTACCTTCTTGTACCTTCATTGCAGTGCGGGTTACATAAACAATATCAAACTCTGTAAGCAGAATTTGCCATTTAGTGAGCCTTCCTGTGGGCATAGGCTTCTGGAAGATGTACTTCAGTGGATCAAAACGAGATACGAGATAAGTGGTATAAGCCGACAAGTAATGTTTCAACTTCTGTGCAACCCATGTTAAAGCAGAACATGTTCTTTCCAGCTGAGTGTATTTTACCTCGTAAGATGTAAATTTCGTACTGAGATAGTATATTACTTGTTCTTTCTTCCCCGTTTCATCATGCTGCCCCGGTACACAGCCAAAAGAATTATCCAATACGGTCAGATAAAGGATCAACGGCCTTCCAGGCTCTAGAGGAACCAACACAGGAGGATTGGCCAGATATTCCTTGATTTTGTCAAATGCATCATGACATTCTTTAGTCCAATTTACCGCAACATCTTTCTTCAATAATTTGAAAATGGGCTCACAGGTTGATGTCAGCTGAGCAATAAATCTACTAATATAATTCAACCTGCCCAACAAACTCATCACCTCTTTCTTGTTCTTTGGTGGAGGCAAGTTCTAAATTGCCTTTATCATTGACGGGTCAAGCTCAATACCACGCCGGCTTACCAAGAACCCCAATAACTTTTATGATGGTACCCCAAAAGCACATTTTGCTGGATTGAGCTTGAGATTGTATCTTCGAAGCCTCTGGAAAAACTTCCTCAAGTCTTTGACATGATCACACTGATTTTTAGATTTGATAATAACATGATCCACATACACCTCAATCTCTCGATGTATCATGTCATGAAACATAGTGGTCATTCCTCTCATATATGTAGCTTCAGCATCTTCAACCCAAATGACATTACTCTGTAGCAATATGTTCCCCATGGTGTGATAAAGGCCGCCTTTTCTGCATCTTCTTCGTCCATCAAGATCTGATGATAACCCGCATAAAAATCCACAAAAGAACCAATCTCATGTTTGGCACAATTGTCAATCAATATGTGGATGTTTGGAAATGGAAAAGCATCCTTCGGACTGGCTTTATTGAGGTCTCGATAATCAACACACACTCTGGTCTTTCCGTCTTTCTTTGGAACATGCACAACATTAGCTAACCAGGTGGGGTACTTGGTGACCCGTATGACCTTTGCCTCAAACTGCTTATTGACCTCTTCTTTTATTTTCACACTGATATCCGTTTTGAACTTTCTTAAATTTTGCTTAACCGGCCGGCATTCTGGATAAGTGGGCAACTTATGTACCACCAAGTCAGTACTGAGCCCGGGCATGTCATCATAAGACCAAGCAAATATGTCTTTGTACTCATGTAATAACCTGATCAAATCCTCTCTGAGTGAAGCCTCTAGGTGCACACTAATCTTTGTTTCCCGAATATTCTCCTCATTTCCCAAATTAATAGATTCCATCTCATTTAAGTTTGGTTTGGGTTTCTCTTCATAGTGGCTCAAATCCTTACTAATTTCCTCCAAAACATCCTCATCCTCATATTCCACTTCATATTCAGTTTCAATTTCTTGTATAACTATCCAATTATCAAGACTGGAGCATGACACATCATTGAAATCAGCAAAAACCGAACTGTACAAGAAAAGAAAAGAAAAAAAAGGCTAAAAATAGAGGAAGAAAGAAATTGCATTTCATTAAACTTTGAAAGGTAACAATGTTTGGATACATTTGACTAGACGGAACATAGGATTACAATTTTTGAAACAAGACAGTTTTGGGAATGGAATATTAAAAGCTAACTACCACAACTGCCTCCTGATTGGAAGAGGAGTAACTTCCCAGTTATTTAGCCTGATCTGGGGTCCAACAAACTGAACATCCATCTTGCTTGTTCCCTCGTTTGCCTCTATCGTATTCATGCCTTTAAACAACCTCTCAAACCTTGCTAATATCTCTTCATCTGGCCTTATCTCTACATGGCCCGACATGATAGTTACCGGACGTCTTTGTGTACCAGGCTTGACGAAGGAGTAGGACAGTTTTGGGATAGGTTTGGGGAGGGTCCACCTTTGTTTTTTCAATCTCTTGGCTCTCTGTATATCGGCGATGGTTGGCTTGAAACCCAAGCCGAAAGTATTAGTGCTACCCTGAAGATGAACTGGTTGTGTTATACCCTGCAAAGAAACACCCAGACCTTTTCTCGGAGAGAACCCATTCTTTACCATTTCCTTGGCAACCATGACCGCTGCAGGGGTTACTTTGGGTACTGGGATGCTTTCTCATTTAGATATTTTGTTCACAGTCACGGTGTCCATCACTTGGTACACCCAAGGACCTTTGTCTTCTTCGACTTCTTCGAATGGCGTGATGGCATTATAAACATTATCCTCACCGTGCACTACTATCTCTTGCTGATCCCATTCGAACTTTACCATTTGATGTAGTGAAGAAGGTACCACTTTTGTAGCATGGATCCATGGACGTCCTAACAGGAGGTTATAGGACACAACAACGTCCAACACTTGAAACTCCATGGTGAACTCCACCGGTCCGATGGCGAGTTCTAGTATGATATCTCCAACGGTGTTCTTTCCATTTCTGTCGAACCCCTTCACACATACACTATTTCTGTGAATCCTTTCGTGATCAATTTTCAGTTTTCCTAGAGTAAACAAACGACAAATATTAGCACTCGAACCATTATCGACCAAGACATGAGTCACCACTGATTCCTCACACTTCACTATGAGGTACAATGCCTTATTGTCTCTGTCTCCTCTAGTCGTAGCTCCTCATCTGAGAATTTTATCCTCAAAAATTTTGTTTCTAATCTTTTCCAAATGACACACCGTGATCGTTTCTGGTACATGAGCTTCATTTAGGATCTTCATTAACGCCTTTCGGTGTTCATAGAAATGTATCAGCAGAGATAGCAAAGATATTTGAGCTGGTGTCTTCCTCAATTGCTCAACTATGGAGTAATCTTGAGCTTTCATTTTCTTCAGGAACTCTTCAGCTTCCTCCTCGGTTTCTTCTTTCTTTTACAACTTTCACCTTCCTCAAATTGTTAGGAGCAAAACATCGCCCAGACCGGGTCAAACCATGAGTTTCACATATTTCTCACTTGACTTCTTTCCCTATGTACATGACACTTACCTTGTCATAATTCCAAGGTACAACTTTGATGTTCACAATCGGCATCTGAACAACCGGCTTGATAACAACTGGTTCTATATGTGCCCCTTTCACTGTCAATATGGGCTTCACCCCAGGTACTATCACTTTTATCGGCTCAGGTTCAATCATCACCGCTAGCTATTTTGCATGTGGCCCGACTGACACTTTTTCACTCTTGACTTTCTCCTCCGTATTGCTATTTGATTTCATTGTCATCACAGTCTGATAGGGTTTTTTGCAGCTTTCTCCCTGTACTAGCTCTATCATATGTGTTTCATGATGCACCGACAAAGGATTTCGCATTATGTTGGGAGTCTCAGGTGCTTGCACCTCAATTCTCCTGGAGCCAATGAGTTCTTGTATCGTAGACTTTAGGTGCCAACATTCTCCATGTCATGTTGCGATGCCCCAGAACAATATTCACAATGGATCGATTGATCTAAGTTTATTGGTGGAGGGTTGGGAATTTTAGGTTCAATAGGACTCAGCATCCCCAATTGTCTCAATCGGTAAAGAGGCTGGTATATGATTCTCCCAGAGGAGTGAATGTTTTCTTTCACTAAGTCCTGTCGCTTTTTACTTCAGGGTCGGGACCGAAACTGGTTCGGTTAGGATTTCTGTAGGTTTTTTGTGGTGGGTAGGTATTTTGGGCATGGTAGACATTCTGAGGGGCTGGGGCTCGCCATGAAGGAGGCGGTGGGTAAGATTGGGCATGCTGGATAGAGAATTGAGGACCAGTCAGAGGATAATAATGTTGAGGTGGGTTATACGGCGTTGATGGTTATGGTTGACATGGGCGAGGCTGATGATGCTATGGGTTGGGGCCCCGGGACCAAGTTCTTCCCTCTATAACTGCCACTTCTTCATTCTTTTTCTTCCCAATTGATCGTCCCGTCCCAGTCTGAATTATTTGACTTGTAGCCTTGATGGCTGAATAACTCATGATCTTATTCATTTTCAAACCTTCTTCCTCAAAACTCCCTATCTTCACTACCTAATTAAAGGTCTTTCCGATTGCAAACACCAGATGCCCGTAGTACGCAGGCTCGAAAGCTTGTAAGAAACAATCTACCATTTTTCCTTCTTTCATTGGTGGATCCACACGGGCCGCCTGTTCCCTCCACCTGAAAACATACTCCCGAAAGCTCTCTCCGGGGTTCTTTTCCATTTTGGTCAATGACAATCTATCAGCGATGACTTCCAGATTATATTGAAAATGGTTCGTAAATGATTGAGCCAAATCGTCCCAAATGAACCATCGGGTATGATCTTGACGGGTGTACCATTCCAATGCTGAGCCACAGAGGATTTGACTAATATAGGCCATAAGTAGTTCATCCTTTCCCCCAGCTCCATGCATTTTGCTGCAATATCCTCTCAGATGGGCCACTGGATCACCATGGCCATCATACATGTAAAAGTTTGGCATTTTAAACCCTGCAGGTAGCTGTACCTCGGGGAACAAACACAAGTCCTTGTATGCCACACTATCTTGGCCTCCCAGACCCTGCATATTGCGAAATTGTGACGACCCGGCCCGTCGTCACGAGAATTACCACCCCGTTATGTTGTAAATACATGTTTTATGATTTTATATCAGTGTTAGAGTCTATCGGGTGAGTTAGGAGTGAATTGGATTGAAAATGAGGCATATAGCCTTCTTGAAGGAAACTTGAATAAGGAAAGTCAACCCGGAGTTGACTATTTGGTTAGAGGGCTCGGAATCGGATTCTGATGATTCGGTTAGTTCCGGGAGGTGATTTGTAACTTAGGGGAACGATCGGAATTGAATTTGGAGGCCCGGTGTAGAAATAGGCTTGAATTGGCTAAGGTTGAATTTTGGCGAAATCCGAATGGTAGGTGAGATTTTGATCCGGGGGTCAGAATGGAATTCCGACAGTTGCAGTAGCTCCGTTAGGTGATTTTGGATGTGCCTGCAAAATTTCAGGTCATTCGGACGTCGTTTAGTCGGGTTTTTGATTGATTGTGTAATTCGGAATGTTTTAAGGAACTTAGGCTTGAATTTGATGTGAATTATGGGTTTTGGTGTTATTAGACGTGTTTTGAGGATTGGAGCAAGTTTGAATAAGGTATTAAGATGTGTTGGTGTGTTTGGATGAGGTCCCGGGGGCCTCGGGGTGATTTCAGATGGTTAAACGGAAGAAAATCATGGAAATTGCAGGTTGAAGAGTTCTGGTTCTGTCATTTTCGCCCCTGCGGAAATGTGGGCGCGGAGGCGAGTCCGCAGGAGCGGACTGAGGAGCGCAGGAGCCTTTGGCATCGCAGAAGCGGAATCCTTTCCGCTGAAGCGGCGTCGCTGGTGCGAGTGGGTGACCGCAGAAGCGGACTTGATGAAAAAGGGGAAAGTCCGCAGAAGCGGATTCTTGACCGCCTGGGCGAGTCCCCAGGAGCGGACTCTGGTGCGCAGAAGCGAGAGTTTTCACAGAAGCGGGGGTTCAATCGCGGAAGCGGACGCGCGTAAGCGGTCCTTTTATCGCAGGAGCGGAATTTGGCTGGCTAGGCCTGGAATCGCTGAAGCGACCCTCTGGTCGCGGATACGGACTCGTAGGAGCAGAATTTTATCCGCAGAAGCGAAAATCGCAGTGAGTTAAGTGTATCAGAAGTTAGAAAATTTCAGAAACATTTCACACATTTGTGTCTCGGCTTTAGAGGCCATTTGGGCGATTTTGAAGAGAAACTCAAGGGAGATCATCAGGTAATCAACTATGGACTTAAACTATGATTAGTGTTGATAATATTATGCAATTATATCATGAAAATGGAGGAATTTGGGGTGATTCATGGAAGATTTAACCCTAGGCTTGAACTTTAGAAAAATCAAGGTTTTGAATGGGCAAATGGAGTCCGAGTTTGGTAAAATTGATATGCTTAGACTCGTATTGAGATGAGGGTTCCGAATATGTGACTTTTGTAACTTTTCGACAAGCGTACCGAAAGTCGGGTTTTGACAACTTTGGGAATTTTGATGTAAATTGAGTTGTATTGATTGGGTATCGTCCCATTGGCCTAATTTGTTGTATTTCTACTGTATTTGATCAGATTCTACGCGTGCGGAGCTTTATTCTCGTGGCAAGGGCATTGCCGAGTAGTTGTCGCGCCGTATTGAGGTGAGTAATAGATGTGGGTGATGACCAGCGGGTTTGAAACCCCGGTATACCACTTTGTGACGCTGTATAGCGGCGAGACACGTACTCTCTTGTGAGTGCGGGGTCGATTGTGATTGGGGACTATGACTTAGTCCGACTTGTTGATACTGTATTATGATATTAGGCTATTCTCGAGCCGTCGAACCTCCTTCTCGGATGGTTGCATATTATATATTGTGATAATGGCCACTCTTGAGCCGAGGAACCCCCTTCTTGGGCGGTTGAGTATACTTGTGGGCCGTGAGCCAGTTATTGGATCCCGCGAGGATCGTTATCATTGCCTTATCATATTGATATGTTAGTTACTACCAGTCTGTAGCTATTTCTGTTATCATGCTATTTCCAATCTCTGGAACTTGATATTACTGTTTTCAACTGAAAAATGATAAAAGATGTTTTCAAAAAAAAAAAACTACTTTTGAGCCTGCGAGGCTGTAATTGCATATTAGCTGACTGGTAGTGGATCGGGCTGCGCGCCGCAGTAGTATATATGTTGGATCGGACTGCACGTCGCAGTGATATTGTGCTTGGGCTGTAGGAGCCCCTCCGGAGTCTGAACCCCCATAGTGAGCACGGGTACCCAAATTGGATCGGGCTACGCGCCGTAGCGGTCATAACATGCATTGCATTGCATTTAGCTACATCTGCTAGCTGTTATACTGTTTTGCTGGTACTTGTTGGTATAGGTACAGTTGATATTGATTCGGATAGGGTACTTGATTACGGCTTTGCATAGTGCTTTATTGCGGATTTCTTATCTGCGCTGTCTTACCCTTGTTTATTACCACTGAGTCTGGCAGTACTCATTTTACTCCCTGCACCTTGTGTGCAGATCCGGGTACCTCTCAGCAGTGATCCAGTAGCTGTGCGAGGCGACATTTGTGGATATTCGAGGTAGTTGCAGAGTCCGCAGGACCCGATATTCCTTCTTACTGTCTCTTGACTTTGTATTGACTTTTCTTTCCGCACTTGGTATCTTGTAAACCTTTATACACTCATGTTCAGTAGAGGCTCATGACTCTTGACCCTTCGGTCTATGGGAGTTGATGTATTATGGGACTTGGTTCCCCGTTTTCGTTATATGTATCGTTGTTGCTTCGTGAATTAATATGCTTAAATGGGCTAAAGAGAGCTTCTAGCTCCGTTGTTTATATTGATTGGTCAGGCTGGCTTAGCAATGTGTTGGGCGCCATCACGACCGGATTTGGGGTCGTGACAAGTTGGTATCAGAGCCTAGGTTTACTAGGCCTCATGAGTCTTGAGCCGGTTAGTAGAGTCTTGTGGATCGGTACGGGGACGCCTGTACTTATCCTCGGGAGGCCGCGAACCTTTAGGAAACACTTCACTTTTCTTGAACTCTGTCGTGCGATCTTGTTGTCCTGAGAACTGAACTTCTATATTCTATTCTCTCGCAGATGGCGAGAACGCGAGCATCGGGACGAGGTGGACGACCTCCATTGCCACCTGTTAGAGGCCGTGGGCGCGGTCGTACTAGAGGTAGAGGTAGGGCGGCTGAGGCAGTGCCAGCTGACCCGCCTGTTGTACCAGTTTAGGAGCAGCCCCGAGTGGTTGATGTTCCAGCAGTCCCAGTTCAGGGCCAGACTATATCTATTGCTATTCCTGGTCTTCAGGAGACCCTTGCTCAGATATTATCAGTGTGTTCCGGTTTGGCTCGGGTAGTTTCGGCTACCGCTACTGTAGCGACATCTCAGTCAGGGGGTGGTCAGCAGACCCCTGCAGCTCGCACACCTGAGCAGGTTGTTCAGGGACTTCAGACGCCAGAGGCGGTCCCCGCTCAGGTGGTTGCACCGGTTATTCCTCCAGCTGCACCAGCTCCAGCTCCAGAGCATATGGTTCAGGTTATGCCCGACGACGAGCGGCGTCGTCTTGAGAGATTTGGTAGACTTCAGCCACCCCATTTCAGTGGCGTTGAGGGCGAGGAAGCCTAGGGTTTCTTGGACAAGTGTCAGAGGATGTTGCGGACGGCTGGTATTCTTGAGTCCAGCGGAGTTTCATTTACAACCTTTCAGTTCACTGGTCCCGCATTCGATTGGTGGGAAGAGTTTGAGAGGCGTAGTCCTGCAGGAGCAGAACCTCTCACATGGCAGCAGTTCTCTACTCTCTTTCTAGAGAAATATGTACCTCGGTCTCGTCGCGAGGAGCTACGTCGCCGGTTCGAGTGGTTGATTCAGGGCGACATGTCTGTGACTCAGTATGAGCTTAGATTCACTCAGTTGGCTAGGCATGCCACATGGATGATCCCCACTGAGAGGGATCAGGAGGTTCATTGATGGGCTCAACTACTCTATCCGTATTCTTATGACCAGGGAGAGAGTTCTGTCATCATCTTTCGAGCAGGTTGTTTATATGGCACACTCCATTGAGGCGGATCGTCGCCGAGAGAGAGAGGAGCGGGAGGCCAAGAGGCATCGTGGTTTTGGCAGTTTCAGTGGTGCTCCATCTAGAGGGAATTCCCAGCAGACCAGAGGTCGCTCATCTAGACCTTCTCATTCAGGCCGCCCAGAGCAGAGCGGAGGTTCTTATGGTCGTGGTCGACAGGGGTTTCAGCAGGGTCAGTCATTGCTTAGTGCCCTTCCAGCCCAGGGTGCAGCACCTACTTCATCAGCCCAGGGTTCTTCTGCGGCGAGGGGTTCCCTTCGGTCCCCTTCTCCAGCACCAGGTGCATGTTATGAGTGTGGCGAGTTTGGCCACATGAGGAGACAGTGCCCTCGACTCCGTAGGGACAGGACTCAGCAGAGGGATCAGCCCTCATCTTCAGCACCATCTCAGTCTAGTAGAGGTGGAGGTCAGTCTTCTCGTGGACGCCCCAGGGGCGAGGAGAGATCTGGTGGAGGCCAGGCACGGTTCTATGCACTTCCTGACAGGCGTGATGCAGTTGCCTCCGATGCAGTGATTACAGGTATCATTTCCGTCTGTCACAGAGATGCCTCTGTTCTATTTGATCCAGGATCCACATATTCTTACGTGTCCTCTTATTTTGCACATCACTTGGGTGCGACTCATGGTAGTCTTGATTTACCGGTTCATGTATCCACCCCCGTGGGTGATACGATTGTTGTAGATCATGTCTATAGATCATGTGTTATATCTATTGGGGGTCTGGAGACCCAGGCAGATTTGTTATTGTTGGGTATAGTGGATTTTGATGTTATATTGGGTATGGACTGGTTGTCTCCGTACCATGCTATATTGGACTGTCATGCTAAGACAGTTACGTTGGCCATTCCTGGTATTTCTCAGATTGAGTGGCGGGGTTCGACCGATTTCGTCCCTAGCCGTGTTATTTCGTTCTTAAAGGCTCGGAAGATGGTTGAAAAAGGGTGTTTATCGTACTTAGCTTTTGTGAGAGATGTGGGAGCTGAATCTCCTAGCATTGATTCTGTACCTGTTGTGAGGGACTTCCCAGATGTATTCCCCTCAGACCTGCCGGGCATGCCGCCGGACAGGGATATTGATTTTGGCATTGACTTGGTGCCGGGCACTCAGCCCATATCCGTCCCTCCTTATCGGATGGCACCAGCTGAGTTGAAAGAACTGAAAGAGCAGGCTTCAGGAGCTTCTGGATAAGGGTTTCATTCGCCCTAGTGTGTCCCCGTGGGGTGCACCGGTATTATTTGTTAAAAAGAAAGATGGTTCCATGTGGATGTGTATTGATTATAGGAAATTGAACAAAGTGACAGTAAAGAACAAGTACCCTCTACCGCGCATAGATGATTTGTTTGATCAGTTATAGGGTGCGAGGGTGTTTTCTAAGATCGATCTTCATTCAGGCTATCACCAGCTGAAGATCAGGGACTTGGATATTATGAAGACTGCATTCAGGACCCGATATGGTCATTATGAGTTTCTTGTGATGTCTTTTGGGCTGACCAACGCCCCAGCAGCATTTATGCATCTGATGAACAGTGTGTTCGGGCCTTATTTGGATTCATTTGTGATTGTGTTCATTGATGACATTCTAGTCTACTCCCGTAGTCAGGAGGAGCATGCTCAGCATTTGAGTATTGTGTTGCAGAGATTGAGAGAGGAGAAGCTATATGCTAAATTCTCCAAGTGCGAGTTTTGGCTCGAGTCCGTAGTATTTCTGGGACATGTGTTGTCTCGTGATGGTATTCAGGTTGATCAGAAAAAGATAGAGGCGGTGCAGAGTTGGCCTAGACCGACCTCAGCTATAGAGATCAGGAGTTTTCTTGGTTTGGCGGGATATTATCGCCGGTTTGTTTAGGGATTTTCATCCATTTCTTCTTCATTGACTAAATTGACCCAGAAGGGTGCACCATTCGTGTGGTCGGATGAGTGCGAGGAGAGCTTTCAGAAGCTCAAGACAGCTTTGACCACAGCTCTAGTGTTAGTATTGCCATCAGCTTCAGGTTCATATACCGTTTATTGTGATGCCTCGAGAGTGGGGATAGGTTGTATGTTGATGCAGGAAGGTAAGGTAATTGCTTATGCTTCTCGGCAGTTGAAGCCACATGAGAAGAACTATCCTGTTCATGACTTGGAGCTAGCCGCCATTGTTCATGCATTGAAGATTTGGAGACACTATTTGTACGGTGCGTCTTGTGAGGTGTATACCGACCACCGTAGTCTCCAGCACTTGTTCAAACAGAAAGACCTTAATTTGAGACAGCGGAGATGGCTTGAGTTGCCGAAGGATTATGACATTACTATATTATATCATCCGGGGAAGGCCAATGTGGTGGCCGATGCTTTGAGCCGGAAGGCGGTCAGTATGGGGAGCTTGGCATATATTCCAGCTAAGGAGAGACCATTTGCTTATGATGTTCGGGTGCTAGCCAATCGGTTAGTGAGGTTAGATATTTCGGAGCCCAGCCGGGTATTGGCTTGTGTTGTATCTCGGTCATCTCTATATGATCGTATTCGTGAGCGCCAGTATGAGGATCCACATTTGGCTGTCCTTAGCGACAGAGTTCAGCATGATGATGCTAGAGATGTCACCATTGATAGTGACGGCGTATTGAGGATGCAGGGCCGGATATGTGTGCCCAATGTTGATGGCCTTCGTGAGTTGATTCTGGAAGAGGCCCATAGCTCGCGGTATTCTATCCATCCAGGAGCCGCTAAGATGTATCAAGATTTGAAACAACACTATTGGTGGAGAAAGATGAAAATGGACATTGTCAGACACGTAGCACGGTGCCTCAACTGTCAGCAGGTTAAGTACGAGCATCAGAGGCCCGGTGGCGTATTTCAGCGCATTGTTATTCCTGAGTGGAAATGGGAGAGGATCACTATGGACTTTGTTACTGGACTCCCTTGGACGGCGAGGAAGTTTGATTCCGTATGGGTGATTGTGGATAGACTAACCAAATCAGCTCACTTCATTCCAGTTAGCACTACCTACTCATCTGAGCGGTTGGCAGTGGTCTTTATTCGGGAGATTGTCCGGTTGCATGGGGTCCCAGTGTCTATCATATCCGACAGGGGTACTCAGTTCACTTCTCAGTTTTGGAGAGCATTTCAGCGAGAGATGGGTACACGGGTTGAGTTGAGTACAACATTTCACCCCCAGACAGACGGACAGTCTGAGTGCACTATTCAGATCTTGGAGGATATGTTGCAAGCTTGTGTGATTGATTTTGGTGGTTCGTGGGACGAGTTCCTACCACTTGCTGAGTTTGCCTACAACAACAGCTATCAGTCGAGTATTCAGATGGCCCCGTATGAGGCATTGTATGGCAGGCGGTGTAGATCCCCCGTGGGATGGTTTGAGCCTGGTGAGGTTAGATTGATAGGGACCGAGTTAGTCCAGGATGCTCTGGATAGAGCAAAGTTGATCCAGGAGAGGCTTCGTACAGCACAGTCTCGTCGGAAGAGTTATGCGGACCGTAGAGTTCGAGAGTTGTCTTTCATGGTTGGTGACAGAGTATTGTTGAAGGTTTCACCTATGAAGGGTGTCATGAGGTTTGGGAAGAAAGGAAAGTTGAGTCCCAGGTACATTGGTCCTTTTGAGATACTTAGGAGAGTTGGAGAGGTGGCATATGAGTTGGCCTTGCCGCCCGGCTTATCCAGCGTTCATCCAGTATTCCATGTGTCTATGCCTCCGGAAGTACATTGGAGATCCGTCTCATGTATTAGATTTCAGCACCATTCAGCTTGATGGTGATCTATCCTATGATGTGGAGCCTATTGCCATTTTGGGGCGGCAGGTGAGAAAATTGAGGTCTAAGGAGATTGCATCAGTTAAGGTTCAGTGGAGAGGTCGACCCGCGGAGGAGGCCACTTGGGAGATCGAGCGGGAGATGCGGAGCAGATATCCTCACTTGTTTGAGACTTCAGGTATGTTTCTTGACCCGCTCGAGGACGAGCGTTTGCTTAAGAGGGGAGAATGTGACGACCCGGCCCGTCGTCACGAGAATTACCACCCCGTTATGTTGTAAATACATGTTTTATGATTTTATATCAGTGTTAGAGTCTATCGGGTGAGTTAGGAGTGAATTGGATTGAAAATGAGGCATATAGCCTTCTTGAAGGAAACTTGAATAAGGAAAGTCAACCCGGAGTTGACTATTTGGTTAGAGGGCTCGGAATCAGGTTCCGATGATTCGGTTAGTTCCGGGAGGTGATTTGTGACTTAGGGGAACGATCGGAATTGAATTTGGAGGCCCGGTGTAGAAATAGGCTTGAATTGGCTAAGGTTGAATTT
The DNA here is from genome assembly GCA_032618575.1 of Nicotiana noctiflora. Classification (NCBI taxonomy): domain Eukaryota; kingdom Viridiplantae; phylum Streptophyta; class Magnoliopsida; order Solanales; family Solanaceae; genus Nicotiana; species Nicotiana noctiflora. The sequence continues at coordinate 11,179 of JASVEL010000363.1, read as the reverse complement.
TGGCGAAATCCGAACGGTAGGTGAGATTTTGATCCGGGGTTGGAATGGAATTCCGACAGTTGCAATAGCTCCGTTAGGTGATTTTGGATGTGCCTGCAAAATCTTCAAGGAAATTCGGACGTCGTTTAGTCGGGTTTTTGATTGATTGTGTAATTCGGAATGTTTTAAGGAATTTAGGCTTGAATTTGATGTGAATTATGGGTTTTGGTGTTATTAGACGTGTTTTGAGGATTGGAGCAAGTTCAAATAAGGTATTAAGATGTGTTGGTGTGTTTGGATGAGGTCCCGGGGGCCTCGGGGTGTTTTCGGATGGTTAAACGGAAGAAAATCATGGAAATTGCAGGTTGAAGTGTTCTGGTTCTGTCATTTTCGCCCCTGCGGAAATGTGGGCGCGGAGGCGAGTCCGCGGGAGCGGACTGAGGAGCGCAGGAGCGCTTGGCATCGCAGAAGCGGAATCATTTCCGCTGAAGCGGCATCGCTGGTGCGAGTCAGTGATCGCAGAAGCGGACTAGATGGAAAATGGGGAAAGTCCGCGGAAGCGGATTCTTGACCGCCTGGGCGAGTCCGCAGGAGCGGACTCTGGTGCGCAGAAGCGAGAGTTTTCGCAGAAGCGGGGGTTCAATCGCGGAAGCGGACGCGCGTAAGCGGTCCTTTTCTCGCAGGAGCGGAATTTGGCCGACTAGGCCTGGAATCGCTGAAGCGACCCTCTGGTCGCGGATACGGACTCGTAGGAGCGGAATTTTATCCGCAGAAGCGAAAATCGCAGTGAGTTAAGTGTATCAGAAGTTAGAAAATTTCAGAAACATTTCACACATTTGGGTCTCGGCTTTAGAGGCGATTTGGGCGATTTTGAAGAGAAACTCAAGGGAAATCATCGGGTAATCAACTATGGACTTAAACTATGATTAGTATTGATAATATTATGCAATTATATCATGAAAATGGAGGAATTTGGGGTGATTCATGGAAGATTTAACCCTAGGCTTGAACTTTAGAAAAATCAAGGTTTTGAATGGGCAAATGGAGTCCGAATTTGGTAAAATTGATATGCTTAGACTCGTATTGAGATGAGGGTTCCGAATATGTGACTTTTGTAACTTTTCGACAAGCGTACCGAAAGTCGGGTTTTGACAACTTTGGGAATTTTGATGTAAATTGAGTTGTATTGATTGGGTGTCGTCCCATTGGCCTAATTTGTTGTATTTCTACTGTATTTGATCAGATTCTACGCGTGCGGAGCTTGATTCTCGTGGCAAGGGCATTGCGGAGTAGTCGTCGCGCCGTATTGAGGTGAGTAATAGATGTGGGTGATGACCGGCGGGTTCGAAACCCCGGTATACCACTTTGTGACGCTGTATAGCGGCGAGACACGTACTCTCTTGTGAGTGCGGGGTCGATTGTGATTCGGGACTATGGCTTAGTCCGACTTGTTGATACTGTATTATGATATTAGGCTATTCTGAGCCGTCGAACCTCCTTCTCGGATGGTTGCATATTATATATTGTGATAATGGCCACTCTTGAGCCGAGGAACCCCCTTCTTGGACGATTGAGTATACATGTGGGCCGTGGGCCAGTTATTGGATCCCACGAGGATCGTTATTATTGTCTTATCATATTGACATGCTAGTTTACTACTAGTCCGCAGCTATTTCTGTTATCATGTTATTTCCAAATCTCTGGAACTTGATATTTCTGTTTTCAACTGAAAAATGATAAAAGATGTTTTCAAAACTACTTTTGAGCCTGCGAGGCTGTGATTGCATATTAGCTGACTAGTAGTGAATCGGGCTGCGCGCCGCAGCAGTATATATGTTGGATCGGACTGCACGCCGCAGTGATATTGTGCTTGGGCTGTAGGAGCCCCTCCGGAGTCTGAACCCCCACAATGAGCACGGGTACCCAAATTGGATCGGGCTACGCGCCGTAGCGGTCATATCATGCATTGCATTGCATTTAGCTACATCTGCTAGCTGTTATACTATTTTGCTGGTACTTGTTGGTACAGTTACAGTTGAGATTGATTCTGTGACAAGGTATTTGATTACAGCTTTACATAGTGCTTTATTGCGGATTTCTTATCTGCGATGTCTTACCCTTGTTTATTACCACTGCGTCTGGCAGTACTCATTTTACTCCCTGCACCTTGTGTGCAGATCCAGGTACCTCTCAGCAGTGATCCAGTAGCTGTGCGAGGCGACATTTGTGGATATTCGAGGTAGCTGCAGAGTCCGCAGGACCCGATATTCCTTCTTACTGTCTCTTGACTTTGTATTGACTTTTCTTTCCGCACTTGGTATCTTGTAAACCTTTATACACTCATGTTCAGTAGAGGCTCATGACTCTTGACCCTTCGGTCTATGGGAGTTGATGTATTATGGGACTTGGTTCCCCGTTTTCGTTATATGTATCGTTGTTGCTTCGTGAATTAATATGCTTAAATGGGCTAAAGAGAGCTTCTAGCTCCGTTGTTTATATTGATTGGTCAGGCTGGCTTAGCAATGTGTTGGGCGCCATCACGACCAGATTTGGGGTCGTGACAGAAATGACTGCTCTAGGCTCTAAATTTTCCTTGCCATCTCCTCTTGTTCTGGGTTTCTAGAAGGTTTCTCCTCCTTTGTCATATCGATAAATGGGGTGTAAGAATCATGTTGTCTGAAGGCGGGTTCTAGAGGGTAGTAATGATTATCCTGGATATGAAATATAGGCTCACTAGAGGATTTATGTAAAGTGGCTGGTGGTGGTGCCACATACACAGGAGCGGCCTGGGGTGGTAGTGGTGTAAGGCCCCGTAAAACTTTTGTGCATAAAACCTAGTAGCTGTGAGAGAAGTTTCCAAGAATTGAAGTCAAGATTGACCTCGGCACCAGTATTGGCCTTGCCAGAAGGCACAGAGGGATTTGTAGTTTATTGTGATGCCTCCAGAGTCGGTTTGGGATGTGTATTGATGCAGCGCGGAAAGGTCATAGCTTATGCTTCCAGGCAACTCAAGAACCATGAGAAGAATTATTCGACGCATGATTTGGAGCTTGCAGCTGTTGTGTTTGCCTTGAAAATATGGCGACACTATCTTTATGGGGTACATGTAGATGTGTTTTTAGACCACAAGATCCTCCAGTATTTGTTCAAGCAGAAAGAGCTGAATCTGAGACAGCGGCGGTGGTTAGAACTACTCAAGGACTATGATATGGACATATTGTACCATCCGGGGAAGGCAAATGTGGTAGCCGACGCTCTTAGTCGAAAATCCATGGGTAGTTTGGCTCATCTGGGTGTGGATTAGAGACCCCTGGCTCGGGAGGTTTACTAATTAGCCAGTTTGGGGGTTCGTATCTCGGCGTCAGACGAGGGGGATGTTTTGGTGCATAATGGAGCAGAATCATCACTGGTCGCGGAAATCAAGGAAAAACAGTTCATGGATCAAGCATTGGTTTGGGTGAAGGAAGAAGTTGTGAATAACAAGACCTCATCATTTGTACTCAGCAACGAGGATGGTGTATAGCGGTGCCAAGGTAGACTATGTGTTCTGGATGTGGACGAGCTTCGGGAGAGGGTAATGGCAGAGGCTCATATTTCTAGGTATTCAGTACACCCAGGTTCCACAAAAATGTATCATGATCTCAAGGAGATTTATTGGTGGAACGGTATGAAAAGGGATGTGGCAAGTTTTGTAGCTAAATGTCCGAACTATCAACAAGTGAAGGCCGAGCATCAACGGCCCGGTGGATTAACTCAGCGTATAGAAATACCAAGCTGGAAATGGGAGATGATCAATATGGATTTCGTGGTGGGGTTACCTCGCACTCAGCGTAAGTTTGACTTAATATGGGTGATAGTGGATCGACTCACCAAATCAGCTCACTTCCTTCCAGTCAAGTCTACTGATACTGCAGAGCAATATGCAAGGTTGTACATCAAGGAGATAGTAAGGCTTCATGGCACTCCACTTTCTATTATCTCGGATCGTGGGGCACAATTCACAACTAACTTTTGGAAGAAGTTTCAACAAGGTTTGGGAACTCAGGTGAATCTCAGCACAGCTTTCCATCCACAGACCGACGGTCAGGCCGAGCGGACCATTCAGACGCTCGAAGATATGTTGCGGGCTTGTGTCTTAGATTTTAAAGGTAATTGGGATGAGCACTTGCCACTGATAGAATTTGCTTACAATAATAGCTTTCATGCTAGCATCCAGATGGCCCCATTTGAGTCATTGTACGGGAGAAGATGTAGGTCGCCAATCGGGTGGTTTGAGGTAGGTGAAGCGGAATTGCTAGGGCCAGGATATGGTGTACGAAGCTATGGAAAAGGTCAAGGTTATTCAGGAGAAAATGAAAACAGCACAGAGTCGTCAAAAAACCTATGCAGACGTTTGCCGAAGAGATTTGGAGTTTCAAGTCGATGATTGGGTGTTCTTAAGGGTATCTCCTATGAAGGGAGTCATGCGATTCGGAAAGAAAGGGAAATTGAGTCCTAGGTATGTCGGGCCATATCGGATCGTTCAAAGGATTGGTCAAGTTGCTTATAGGCTAGAATTGCCTCTTGAGATGTCATCAGTGCATCCGGTATTCCATGTGTCCATGTTGAAGAAAGTGATTGGAGATCCATCCACCATCATGCCGGTCGAAGCTATAGAGGTTAATGAAGATTTGTCATATGAAGAAGTTCCAGTTGCCATTCTTGATAGGCAAGTCCATAAGTTGAGAAATAAGGAAGTTGCCTCTGTTAAAGTATTGTGGCGAAGTCAACAAGTTGAGGAGGCCACATGGGAAGCGGAAAAAGAGATGAAGGAAAAGTACCCCCATTTGTTTGATCAAGCCTAGAAGAAATTAGGTGACCCTTCTACTCCTAGTAACTGCCATCTTGTCCAAGTTGTTTCTCTCTTAGTATTAGTGAAGTCTCCTTCATTTTGTAATGAGTTAAATGTGTTGCTGCCTTGGGTCACTTTAACCTTTCTTGATAAATGAAATCCTTATAAATATTCATGTGTTAAATAAACAACTAATAGTAAGTGTATATTGGTAATGGTTTGTTTGTGTGTACATAGTGTATTAAGATGGTTAAATAAGGTAAGAACTCATTATGTGCAATTGTAACAATGTGATAGAACATGTGCATTGGTTGAGGTAAGAAAGTGTATACCAGTTGTGGAAAGTGTTGTATTTGTGTATTGTTGTTTGGTAATGTGTTTCGGGGGCCCTCTGACAGGTGGATATGTCCATAATACAAAGGAAACTCTGGCGAAACTTTTCTAAAATATAAGAGTTAGTCAAAATTTTGATAGTTGCATATCATGTCTTTCAAAACCAACTCATTTTTTCAAAATCCTCATTCGAGGACGAATGATCTTAAGGGGGGAGGATGTAAGGCCCCATAAAATTTTTGTGCATAAAACCTAGTAGCTATAGTGTCATGGTCCGAATAATGTGTTAGGAATGCGTAGAATTCTTCGCGGTGAGCTTGCTCGCCGCGGTTCGGACCCTTGGTAGTGATTTAAGTTTCAAAAATGAAGAGAATCAATTTTTCCAGAAAAGTGTCAATTTTGCGGTCAAGAATGCGACCGCAAATCTGCTATGCGGACCGCATTCTTGCCGCAGAGCTTACTAGAAGGTTTCCCAAAATCATGTTGAAAATACGGTCGATATGCGATCGCATAATGAATCTGCGGTGCACTTTGCGACCGCAGATCAAGAATGCGGACCGCATTTTGGTCGTATTCCATAACAGTACATGTGTGAATCTTGAGGCAATTATGCGGTCACTATGCGGACCGCATGTTGATTCTGCGATCGCAGATGCGACCGCAGAATTGACCCGGCCCAGTTTTTTGTAAAATTTTGACCCGACCTCTTCTTTAATATAACACCTTTCCCCTTCATTTTGTCATATCATCTTACCAAAATTAGAGAGAGAAGAGAGGGGTTTTAGAGAGAGAAGTCTTTCATCTTCAAAGATTGTTCCAAACATCTAGTCCAAAGGATTCTAGGGCGAGGATTCAACTTCCCCAAATCATTCAAGGTAAAAACCTTAACTATTTTCTTGGATTTTCAGTTTTAAATTGGGTAAAGAGAGGTTTGCATATAATAGCTTTTGAAAATAGAATTTTTACACTCATGCATGATTATTGAACTTGATTTCTAGTAAAACGAAGTGAATAGAAGTAAGAGTCTTCAAGAACAAGGTTGGCAAGAGTAAGATACCTTGGGTAAGCATAAAGTAGGAAGTTAAAGGAATAAAACTCGATACCAGGTATGTATGGCTAATTTTGATTCTTGTGAAATCGCCTATATGTGTGAAATTTGTTTGGTTGTGTTAAATTGAAAAATTGTGTGAAATTTTTGATGTTGTTGTTGGATATTCAAAGTTGTTGTTGAACTATGAGTGATGTAATATGAGATATGGGCCGAAAGACAAATCAGAGTTGAATTTGGTAAAATAATTGTGAATAATGGCTATAATGGCATATGTGGTACCTTGTGGAAAAGAAACGAAACACTTGAGGATTAGTTTGTTGTGGAAATAGATGAAACACTTGAATTGTGGAACATTATTGAACATACTTGTGTGAATATTCTTGATTATGGAAACATTGTAACTTGGTTATGATATTGGCTTGATAAGTAATTGAGAACATGAAATAATGTGCAAGTTGCTTATTTGAACTTGTTGAAATTGTGTGTAGTGCCTTATCTGCTGTTTGAAATTTTTGTGTTTTAAACTGTAAGGTGGGATCGGGTTGCACGCCGCAACATGAGGAAATAAGGTGTGGGTTGGGGTGATAAGGGTGGCCGAGGTAATAAGGGTGGTCGGGGGTAATAAGGATGGAAAGCGATCGAAATCGCTATTGAAAATTGATACAAAAATTAATGATGTGAAATTGTGAAAGGAGACAGCGGGAGAGTTTGCAACCTAGGGGGGCACTGATTACCCCTATGTTTGACTACTTGCAATTTATGTGGTTCATTGGTTGTTGTTCTATTTGTTGTCCTTGAACATGCTTGTGTTGAGGCTTATCTGAAATGAGTAAAAGGTGGAAAACATGGTTGGCTGGCTTGATTAGTTTTGATGTAATTTAATGGCTTGAGTTTACTTGGGACAAAATTTGTCCATACGTACTAGTACAATTCAAGTGTACTGACGTCCCTTTTTCCGGGGGTGCTACATTTGTATTATGATTGTAGGTGGATCAGTAGCAGGCACTTCAGCTCATCGGCAGTAGTATCCTTCTCCTTCCACTGCCCGTTTTGGTGAGCCCCTTTCTTCCTCAGGACCCTGTGTGGTTCACTCCACTTTTGTTTAAATTTCATTTTGGTTTGTAAGGTATAGTCGGAGCCTTGTTACCGGCAAGTATTGTATTCCCCTTTTTGTATCCTAGAGGCTCTGTAGACATGTAAACTGTGGGACTCCAGTCTTATGTGTATATTATGTTATGTCGGGCGTTGTAAAAAAAACTGCAAACTTGTTAATGAATCACTCATATGGTTTTATTTATTTAATGTGAAATCATTCATGGTTAGTAAGATATTTGGTTAATGAGAAACAATCAACACAGGGGGTAACGCGTGGGAATGAAAGGCACCCAGGTCCGCTTGACTGGGGCAACTCGGTCGGGCGCCGGTCATGTCCCTCGATTTGGGGCGTGACAAACTTGGTATCAGAGCCTAAGGTTTTTTTTAAAAGTGTCCTAGGATGTCTCGGAGCCGTGTCTAGTAGTGCCCTTCTTATCGGTGTGTTGTCGACCACATCGGATAAGTTGGGGGCTACATGGGCATTTAGGAATTTACCAATTTCTTTGTTAATCTATATCGTGCGGTAAAGTGCAATGTGGAAATATTTGTGTCGAATTCGCACCTTGTTCCCAAATTTTCAGAATATGGCACCTAAGAAGAAGGCTAGACTCGGCCTTGGGGCCAATGCCGGCCCGAGTGCGGCTGCTAATCATGTACCCGATGCCGTGGGCGAGAATGACCCACCGGTCCTGAATTTGCCTGGCCCATCTGTTCAAAACCCAAGTGTCCCTATTCTAGCTGCGGTAAAGGATGCCACCATTCCTCCTACCAGTGTTCCAGACTCAGATACAGTTCCCGCTTCGGGCTCCGGTATCTCTAATGAGGATCTTAGGGGAGCCATTCATATGTTAACACAGTTAGTGGCCGCCCAGGCCCAGAGATCCCATGATACCCCTGCATCCTCCAGCGGACAGGGAGATTCCTCCGGCTCCAGAGTCCATCGGTTCTTGCGGTTGGCCCCTCCAGAATTCTCAGGCACCGATCCAGAGGCTGACCCACAGAATTTCCTTGATGAGATATATAAGACCCTCAGAGTGATGAAGGCTACAGATATAGAGGGGGTAGAGTTGGCTTCATATAGGCTGAAGGGAGCGGCGCGTTCATGGTTTGAGATGTGGGAGGATTCTCGCGAGGAGGTGAGCCCTCCGGCCAGATGGGATGAGTTCGTAGATGCATTTATGGACCACTTCTTACCTGCCGAGGTGATGGCAGCCCGTGCCACGGAGTTCGAGGTCCTCAAACAGGACAGTATTAGTGTTTGGGAGTATCACATGAAGTTCGTAAGATTGTCCAAGTACGCTCCTCATTTAGTGTCGACCATGGATACCCGGGTTCGACGGTTTGTTCAGGGCCTTAGCCCTTTGGTAGTGAATGAGGCCGCCACAGCAGCTTTGCACTCGGACATGAACTATGGGAGGATTGTGGGGTTTGCTCAGGCCACAGAGGCCAGGAAATTGAAGATTCGTGCAGAAAGAGAAAGTAGCAGCAGGGCCCGGTCAATGGGTCATTCTAGGAGATCACTTCTAGGGAGAGGGCCATCAGGGTCATCCCAGTCATATGCTCAGTCCTCCGCGAGTGCACCGCCATCCGTGCACAGTCATCAGCAGGGCAGTTACTCGAGACCCGGTTCGGACAGCAGGAGGTCTCGTCAGTCTGGTCGTCCTGGGTGAGATCCCAGCAGCAGGGGAGACCTACATGCCCCAAGTGTGGGAGATTTCATACAGAGACTTGTGATTCACGTCCAAGCAACGGTCGTAGTCAATATAACTTGGTTTAATAAGTCCAAGATCGATCCCACAGAGAGAATTAACCTATCAATCACAACTTTCACAACCCAAGAGCACTTACGAATCAAGTTCCCAAAATTTAGAATATCTTTGTGTATGATTTTCGAATATCTAGTTTGCAAGAATTAAAGAAAGCTTTAAAAGAAAGAATTGAATATTGACTAAAATAATATAGAGAAAGACTAAGGTATTGATTTCCCCTATTGACGGAATCCCTTATCGTTATGCTCATACAAATTGTTAATATATTCTATCAATCATGAACGCTATGTGTATCGTAACCCTCTCCCGAGCAATTACAATAATTTACTAGTGCACTCTCCCGAGCTACCCTAGCTAGCTTTAATTTGAATAGTTCACTTTAGATTGCACCCAAGACTTCGTTATTCCTAATCCCGTCTTTACGCCTAAAATTATAGATTCCTCTAATAACCTAGGTGTGGTGTTGTTCAACAATAAACCTAAATATGCACTCTTTTCCAAGTTATGCACACTAAATAGGCACCGCTAATTGGGAGCTCTACCAATTAACAACAATAAGAATGAAGTTGAACAAATAGAAATCTAAGTCACAATTTGTAATCACATAAACGATAAGTTCATCTATCAATAGGTTCCATCAAAACCTTAGAAAAGAATTTAGCTACTCATGCTTGAAGAAACAAAAATAATAATTGAAATCATAAAGAATTACTTGATATAAAAATAAAGAAAGAGTTTGAGAGGAATCTCTCCTACTAAAACCTTGCAAAAGTATTGAAGAAATAAAGTACATGCCTCTATGGGGCAAACTAGGAGTTTATATAGAGGTTTTAGAGCTAAGAAAACAAATTAGAGTCCAATTGGGATAACTTCCGCTGGGGCCTTCGCGGTTTGTTCGCGGCCGCGAGCGGACCGCGAACAGTCAAGATTCAGAGGGCTTCGTTTCTCGCGGTTCATCCGCGACCGCGAGTGGACCGCGGATGAACAGTGCTTCTGTTTCTTCACTGCTTCGTCCAGCCCTCTTCACTTTAGCTCTTCTCTTGGCCTTTTCATCAACTTATGGCTTCAAAATGGCTTTTTAAAGTATCCAATGCATCACATGTACCTGTAAAACACAATCAAACACTAATCAAAGCATTTTGTCCTTTTAACAACATTGTTCTCATAATAAAGTGTGATTATTTAGGGTATAATTATAGTCAAATTCACCTATTATCAATACCCCACACTTAAACCTTTGCTCGTCCTCGAGCAACCTTTAATCACACCTTAGGCCAAAAAAATTTTTTGTCTCCCCCAAAATATGTCACAAAAGCTTATTATACATGAACAACCTAAGATATGTATACTCTTTGCTTAACTGTAAATTCTCATGCCCGCACATTATTACTTACTCTACTTATTACCAAAATCTTGCAAATTTACCTTCTTCCTCTTGAATTACATGCCCTCACAAAAGTTATTGAGAGAAGTTCCCACACATTAACAATTCAAATACATGGAACTTATAGATATCGGAAAAATTCACTCACTCTCAACAAAGAACATTTATATGAATACAGACACACCATAAGCTTGCCCCTAGTGTAATACTCCACTAATCGAGTTATCCAATCATAGATCAAGAGGTCTTTTAAGGGTTGTAATGTAGGCTATGGGACGGGTAGGATACTTTTGGGTGTAGTGACTAACCTCCCTAAGCACTTTTCTTTTCTCTTTCACCACTTTCCCTTTTAGTTTTCTCCCTTATGTCTCCCGAAAACATTTATTCACCTTTATTGGCTTTTAATCCCCATTTTTCTTTTGTTGGTGTAACTGGCCTTTGTAATTTTCATATATACATTGATATCGCTCTTTTCCTCATTGCTTTACAACACATTTATATTGTTTTGGCCAGCTTACTATTTTCTATCATTTATTCTTGATTTTCCCTTTTCAATTTCCCTTCACCCCACACTTAAACTTTTGCATATTCATTACAATACAAGTGCTTCTAGGAGGTAAAGTAGAACAAATATAATAATTTGAAGAACATTCAAGGGTTATCAAAGAAATAGGCTTTAAGCTCAAAGGGGTTAACTAAGATATAATGTACGGGTGAATTCATGTCTATTGATATAT